>SJYX01020553.1:253184-390758 GCA_006410675.1 Oreotragus oreotragus | reverse complement strand
GACCTACAAGACCTTTTAGAACTAACACCCAAAAAAGATGTCCTTTTCATTATAGGGGACTGGAATGCTAAAGTAGGAAGTCAAGAAACACCTGGAGTAACAGGCAAATTTGGCCTTGGAATGCAGAATGAAGCAGGGCAAAGACTAATAGAGTTTTGCCAAGAAAATGCACTGGTCATAGCAAACACCCTCTTCCAGCAACACAAGAGAAGACTCTACACATGGACATCACCAGATGGTCAACACCAAAATCAGATTGATTTTATTCTTTGCAGCCAAAGATGGAGAAGCTCTATACAGTCAACCAAAGCAAGACCAGGAGCTTACTGTTGCTCAGATCATGAACTCCTTATTACCAAATTCAGACTCAAATTGGAGAAAGTAGGGAAAACTGCTAGACCATTCAGGTATGACCTAAATCAAATCCCTTATGATTATACAGTGGAGGTGAGAAATAGATTTAAGGGCCTAGATCTGATAGATAGAGTGACTGATGAACTATGGAATGAGGTTCGTGACAGTGTAGGAGACAGGGATCAAGACCATCCCCATGGAAAAGAAATGCAAAAAAGCAAAATGGCTGTCTGGGGAAGCCTTACAAATAGCTGTGAAAAGAAGAGAGGTGAAAAGTAAAGGAGAAAAGGAAAGATATAAGCATCTGAATGCAGAGTTCCAAAGAATAGCAAGGAGATATAAGAAAGCCTTCTTCAGCAATCAATGCAAATAAATAGAGGAAAAGAACAGAATGGGAAAGACTAGAGATCTCTTCAAGAAAGTTAGAGATACCAAGGGAACATTTCATGCAAAGATGGGCTCGATAAAGAAATGGTTTGGACCTAACAGAAGCAGAAGATATTAAGCAGAGGTGGCAAGAATACACAGAAGAACTGTACAAAAAAAGATCTACATGACCCAGATAATCACAATGCTATGATCACTCATCTAGAGCAAGACATCCTAGAATATGAAGTCAAATAGGCCTTAGGAAGTATCACTATGGACAAAGCTAGTGGAGGTGATAGAATTCCAGTTGAGCTATTTCAAATCCTAAAAGATGATACTGTGAAAGTGCTGCACTCAATATGCCAGCAAATTTGGAAAACTCAGTAGCGGCCACAGGACTGGAAAATGTCAGTTTTCATTCCAATCCCTATGAAAGGCAATGCCAAAGGAAGCTCAATCTATTGCACAATTGCACTCATCTCACACGCTAGTAAAGTAATGCTCAAAATTCTCCAAGCCAGGGTTCAACAATACGTCAGCCATGAACTTTCAGATGTTCAAGCTGTTTTAGAAAAGGCAGAGGAACCAGAGATCAAATTGCCAACATCTGCAAAAGCAAGAAAATTCCAGAAAAACATCTACTTCTGCTTCATTGACTATGCTAAAGCCTTTCACTGTGTGGATCACAACAAACTGGAAAATTCTGAAAGAGATGGGAGTTCCAGACCTCCTGACCAGCCTCTTGAGAAATCTGTATGCCGATTAGGAAGCAACAGTTAGAACCAGACATGGAACAACAGACTGGTTCCAAATTGGGAAAAGAGTACGCCAAGGCTGTATATTGTTCCCCCGCTTATTTAACTTCTATGCAAAGTACATCATGTGAAACGCCAGGCTGGATGAAGCACAAGCTGGAATCAAGATTGCCAGGAGAAATATCAGTCACCTCAGAATACACAGATGACACCACCCTTATGGCAGAAAGTGAAGAAGGACTAAAGAGCCTCTTGATGAAAGTGAAAGAGGAGAGTGAAATTTTGGCTTGAAGATCAACATTCAGAAAACTAAGATCATGGCATCCAGCCCCATCAGTTCAGTTCAGTTCAGTTCAGTCGCTCAGTCGTGTCCGACTCTTTATAGTTTTAGTTTTAGAGCCTTCCTGGGTAGTAATCTTGGGTAGTAGATTTTCCCGTTTCAGTAGTTTAAATATACCCTGCCATTCCCTTCTGGCCTGCAGAGCTTCTGCTGAAAGATCAGCTGTTAAGGATTTCCCTTGGATGTTATGTGTTGCTTTTCCTTTGCTCCTTTTAATGTTCTTTCTTTGTGTTTGATCTTTGTTAGTTTGATTAATATGTGTTTGATGTGTTTCTCCTTGGGTTTATCCTGTATGGGACTCTTTGTGCCTCTTGGACTTGACTATTTCCTCTCCCATGTTGGGGAAATCTTCAATTATAATCTCTTCAAAAATTTTCTCCTACCCTTTCTTTTCCTCTTCTTCTTCTGAGAACCCTATAATTCAAATGTTGGTGTGTTTAATATTGTCCCAGAGATCTCTGAGACTATCCTCAGTTCTTTTCGTTCTTTTTACTTTGTTCTGCTTTTCAGCAGTCATTCCCACCATTTTATCTTCCAGCTCACTGATCCATTCTTCTGCCTCAGATATTCTGCTATTGATTCCTTCTAGAGTATTTTTCATTTCAGTAATTTCGTTTTTTGTCTCTGTTTTCTTTAATTCTTCTAGGTCTTTTTTAATTGATTCTTACATTTTCTGCATTTTATTTTCAAAGTTTTGGATCATCTTTACTATCATTATTCTGAATTCTTTTTCAAGTAGTTTTCCCATTTCCTCTTCATTTATTTGGACTTGTGTGTTTCTAGTTTTTTTCCTTCATTTGTGATGTATTTCTCTGTCTTTTCATTATCTTTTTTAAAACTTGTTGTGTGAGAGGTCTCCTTTTTTCCAGGCTTCAAGGTTGAATTCTTTCTTTCTTTTGGTTTCTGCCCTCATAAGTTTGGTCCAGTGGTTTGTGTAAGCTTCATGTAGGCTGTAACTTGTGCTTGGGTTCTGGTGGGAAGAGGTGAGTTTTTCTTTTCCTCTGATGGGCAGGGCTGAGTGAAATGGTAATCCTGTCTACTGATGATTTGGTTTCTATTTTTGTCTTGTTTGTTGTTTGGATGAGGCGTCCTGCACAGGGTGCTACGTAGTTGGGTGATGCTGGATCTTGTATACAAGTGGTTGCCTTTGTGGGAGTTCTCACTATTTGATACTCCCCAGGGTTAGGAGTTTTCTGGTAGTCTAAGCTCTTGGAGTCAGTGCTCCCATTCCAAAGGCTCAGGGCTTGATCTCTGACCAGGAACAGAGATTCCACAGGTGGTTTGTTATGGCATTAAATGGGATTAAGACAAATACCCAAAAATGAGAAACCAAAGATGACCCCACACAAATGGCAATTACAAAATCAGGTAAATAATAATTAAAATAATGGAATATACATGGATATGTAAAGCAATAAGCAAAATCCAAACAGTCCAATGACAATAAAGTACAGTAGATTGACCTAGTGAACAAAGGAAACCAAAAATTATATTCACCAATGAAGAATAAAACTAACTAAAGCACAAACTGGAAAGCAAAACTAAACAAAGGTATCAACTGGGGAATAAAGCAATGAAAACAAAGCTAACAAATATGGTGAGCGAAAGAAAGACTAGAAATGCAAAGTTAAATAAAGGTAGTTAAGAAGATTTATATATATTAAAGATTAACTGCAAGGGGAAAATAACAGTAGGAAAAGCAAACAAAGGAATAATGTTTAAATAATTTAAAAATTAAAAAAGAAAAAGAAAAAGAAAACTCTACAGAATGGCAAAAGGCTAACAGAGAGGCAGAAGTCTATAACAGAAATAAAAAGTCTGACTGAAAAAAGATTTCAAAAGCATAAATAGATTTCATAGTGCTAATAAATTGACAACTACACAGGTGGTGGTGGTGGAGGAGGGGGGCTGAAGAAAAAGAAAAAAAATCCAAAAGAAACCACAGAACAAACAAGTCAAAATATAAGAATAAGAAATGTTTTTCTCGAGTCTCTGCTGTCAGCATCCTTTCCTTCGCAGGGAGTCACAGTCCACCTCACCTGCCTAGAATGCCTTCCAACACTGCTGGTCCTACTCCTTGTACAGCTGGTGGGAAGATTTTGGGTCTTCTTCAGCTATACTGCCCCTGAGTTTTAATTGTGGTTTTAATCTCCACCTTGGCACATGGGTCATCCATTGGGATTTGCTCCTGAGGCTGGCCCTAGAGGACGTGGGTCTGCCCCAGTGAGTGCCAGGTGTGGAGGTGATGCAGGTTCTTGGGCCACAGGGCCCCTGGCAATACCAGGTATTCAGTGGAGTTGGCACCTAGGGCAGCAGGAAAAGAAATATAGTGCTCTAGAATGGTATGGCAACCCACTCCAGTATTCTTGCCTGGAGAATGCCCGCTTACAGAGAAACCTGGCAGGCCACAGTCCACAGGGTCACAAAGAGTTGGAAACGACTGAAATGACTCTGCGTGCATAGATGCAAGACTTTCTTTTGCCTGTGGCATCTCTGCCTCAGTGAGCATTGAGAGTGAAGCCCCTTGGGTCTCGGGGACCCTGGTGGTGCCAAGTGTACAGGGACATCGACTGCGTCAGCTGCAGGAGTTATGGCTCTATCAGAGTCTTTCTTCAAGCCTCTAGCAGCTGGTGATCAGAAGGCCTCTTTGGCTAGTCTTTCTCCATTCAGTTCAGTTCAGTCGCTCAGTTGTGTCCGACTCTTTGCGACCCCATGAATCGCAGCACGCCAGGCCTCCCTGTCCATCACCATCTCCCGGAGTTCACTCAGACTCACGTCCATCGAGTCCGTGATGCCATCCAGCCATCTCATCCTCGGTCGTCCCCTTCTCCTCCTGCCCCCAATCCCTCCCAGCATCAGAGTCTTTTCCAATGAGTCAACTCTTCGCATGAGGTGGCCAAAGTACTGGAGTTTCAGCTTTAGCATCATTCCTTCCAAAGAAATCCCAGGGTTGATCTCCTTCAGAATGGACTGGTTGGATCTCCTTGCAGTCCAAGGGACTCTCAAGAGTCTTCTCCAACACCACAGTTCAAAAGCATCGATTCTTCGGCGCTCAGCTTTCTTCACAGTCCAACTTTCACATCCATACATGACCACAGGAAAAACCATAGCCTTGACTAGGCGGACCTTAGTCGGCAAAGTAATGTCTCTGCTTTTGAATATACTATCCAGGTTGGTCATAACTTTTCTTCCAAGGAGTAAGCGTCTTTTAATTTCATGGCTGCAGTCACCATCTGCAGTGATTTTGGAGCCCCAAAAAATAAAGTCTGACACTGTTTCCACTGTTTCCCCATCTATTTCCCATGAAGTGATGGGACCGGATGCCATGATCTTCGTTTTCTGAATGTTGAGCTTTAAGCCAACTTTTTCGCTCTCCTCCTTCACTTTCATCAAGAGGCTTTTTAGCTCCTCCTCACTTTCTGCCATAAGGGTGGTGTCATCAGCATATCTGAGGTTATTGATATTTCTCCCGGCAATCTTGATTCCAGCTTGTGTTTCTTCCAGTCCAGCGTTTCTCATGATGTACTCTGCATATAAGTTAAATAAGCAGGGTGACAATATACAGCCTTGATGTACTCCTTTTCCTATTTGGAATCAGTCTGTTGTTCCATGTCCAGTTCTAACTGTTGCTTCCTGACCTGCATACAAATTTCTCAAGAGGCAGGTTAGGTGGTCTGGTATTCCCATCTCTTTCAGAATTTTCCACAGTTTATTGTGATCCACACAGTCAAAGGCTTTGGCATAGTCAATAAAGCAGAAATAGATGTTTTTCTGGAACTCTCTTGCTTTTTCCATGATCCAGCAGATGTCTTTCTCCATTAGCTCCACTCATTCAGGCACTTAGAGGGCTCCCTTGCCTCGGGTCCTCCTCTGTTGTTTGGTGCCTCTGACGTTTGAAGCAGCACCCTGGGTGGGGTCCTACTCTGTTGTTCTGGGTGTCAGGCGCTTGATGAGCCAGCGTTTCTATTGTGCAGCTGCTGTGGGGAGAGAGAGCGCCTACGGTGATGGCTCCACCCCTTACGCATGACTTAGTGTATCGCCTTTCTTCCATGGCTGCCTGGCTTGCCTCCACTGGCATTTTCCACCACAATCTCTTCCCTGACGGCCCCTCAAGTCCATCTCTTCACAGTCAACAGTGGGATTGCTCACGATCCTTACACTCCACCCCCCAGATGCTGCACCTTCTTGGGGACCTGCGTTCCTGCCTGGCATATGTAAGCTGTGGCAAGGACTGTCTGATTCTCATTCCATTTAGGCTGCCACAGACCAACTGCTTCACTCTCAGGCTCAAATGTTTCTCCTCTGACTCAGACTATTGCCCCGATGCGGGGACTGGACCCCTGCTTCAGTTCCCCCACCCGCCGAGGGCAGGTCCAGTCCTACTAACACTCCTGTTNCAACTGCTTCACTCTCAGGCTCAAATGTTTCTCCTCTGACTCAGACTATTGCCCCGATGCGGGGACTGGACCCCTGCTTCAGTTCCCCCACCCGCCGAGGGCAGGTCCAGTCCTACTAACACTCCTGTTTTCCCCCCTAGTTCCTTTGTCCTACCCAGTTTTGCATGGTTCTACGTATGCTTTTCCTGTGGTCAGGTACTCCTGCCCGCTCTCAGCTGGTGATCTGCAAGCACCTCTGTGTCTGAAGGCGTGTTCCTGATGTATCTGTGGAGAGAGATGGACTCCACGTCCACCTGCTTCTCCACCATCGTGGCTTCCCTCTTCAGCAGGGCTTCTTTAGAGTGCATTTGCCCACCTAATGAGCCCCATGAAGCCATCGAACTGTAAAAGCCGAAGTCCATTTTTCCACTCACATTCAGATAATCCCAGCCACTCACATCACACAAGAACATGGCAGGACTTCCTCAGGGCTGCCCCCAGGAGATGACAGCCTGACCTCCCATAGGTGCGATGTGGAAGTCGGCCCTCCTCCTGTCACCTCCGTAGGTGGGGTCGGCCTCGTGCTGGGCCCTGGATCCCTGCTGTGAAATCCTGCTGCCTTTCATGGGTTTCCCTTACCAAGCTGGCTTCCGGCCTGCATCTGGCCTCAGGATGCAACTGCTTTGGGTCTTCCTCACACCAGTAAACCCAGGACCAAGTCTTCTCCAGCTGCCCCTGCCTTGTCCGCTCCCGAGGGGCTGGCCGTTGTCAGATGTGACATACACAAACACATCCAGCTGCAGTGGATCTGGTTTCCAGGGGATATTTTTAGTTGAAATTAGCACCTCCCCCATTTTCCATGTGTCTGTGTGCTGTGCTCAGTCACTCAGGCATGTCAGACTCTTTTGCGACCTCATGGACTGTAGCCTGCCAAGCTCCTCTGTCCATGGGAACCTCCCAGCAAGAATTCCTTCCTCCAGTGGATCTTCCTAAACCAGGGAAAGTGGGTTCTTAACCACTAGTGCCACCTGGGAAGCCCAAATCTTTGCTCTTCTATTATTTTTTTACTTTTTGGTTGCATCATGTGGCATGTCGGATCTTGGTTTCTTAACTAGGGATGGAACCCACACTCCAAGCATTGAGTGCATGGAGTTTAAACCACTGGACCACCAGGAAACTACCAATAAGGTTCAAAGTGAAAGTGAAAGTGAAAGTTGTGTCTGACTCTTTGCAATTGCATGGACTATACAGTTAACGGAATTCTCCAGGCCAGAATACTGGAGTGGGTAGATTTCCCCTTCTCCAGGGGATCTTCCCAACTCAGGAACCGAGCCCAGGTCTCCCACATGGCAGGCAGATTCTTTACCAGCTGAGCCACAAGGGAAGCCCAAAGCCCAATAAGGTTGGCTCTTGTTAACATTACACTCTCTGAAGAGGAATCCAGTTTAACCTTTGCCTTTCGTAGACTCTTGGTTTCCTTTCCTCATAACTATTAAAAAACAAAACAAAACCCTCATCCAGGGTGGATGTTCAAAGTCTATTAACTGCAAAGAATTGCTTAGTTAAAATGTCACGGGAAAAATGAACATGTTCCACCCCACCACGTTACCTCCTGGAAGATGTCCAGCTCTCAAAGTATCCATCACCACTGTTCTTTAGCTTGTCTTTAAATAAAAATCTTTTCTTGACTGATTGTAAAGAACTTGATGTTAGAAAAATTAGCAAGTTTAATGCTCGTGCAGAGTCAGAGACAGTTGTCCCACAGGTATATTTTGGGCTTGTTTTAGCCAAGTCATTTCCAGTGTTTGGTGAGATCAGATTTTCAGCTGTTCTTCCGTAACACAGAGACACAGCACTATGGTGTTCATTTCATAGAAAATAAACCCTAAGTCTCAGTGTTCCCAAGGGCTCTCATCATAGACCAAAGAAAAGAAGAGACTAGAAAGGCATTATTATTATAACATTCTTAGTTCTGATCGTGGGCTAAGCACAGAGATCTGGGTTTAAATGACTTCATCCAGGATGTGGGATAAAGTGGAATGGAACTGTGGAATATTTGGGATAAAACGTAAGCATTTGGGGAATGTATATCAGTAGACGTGGCTTCCATCCTCTTGCTGCCTGTCTGGGCATCCATCCACACCACAGCACTGCTGAGCACGTATGAGGGGATACAGCCCAGCATTCCAGGGAAAGCAAGACAGCAAATTAACCTCCATGCTTCTAGCATAGAGCAGTGCTAAGGCATACATACACGAACAATATAAATGCCAACAGTCGACACACGAAGGAAGACATTTCATAGTCTCACCCTTTGGTTATAATCACACTGTTGGAGTCCAGGGCTAAATTCTGAAACGTGTATGGTAGCACAGTCTGCATGGATACTTGTGTCTGCTAAGTAGTCATTTGTTGCTGGAACCAGAGAGAAGCTCTATTTTATGATTTCAGGCATGTTGAATGTTTATTCTACTAGGAGTTAAAAAAGAATTTCTTTCTTCATAGTTTAGTTTTTACTCTGAGTTTAATAAGGAAAAAATAAAATGAAGAGGATAAGTAACATGCAAAAGAAGGAACAGTAATGCACGTTAGTAATAGTTCCTTATAAATGTTAAGAGTGTCAGACACACATTTTTCAAAAATGCATTTGAGGGGGAATTTCCTGGTGGTCCAGTGGTTAGGACTCGGTGCTTTCCCTGCCAAGGGCCTGGGTTCAGTCTTTGGTTTAGGAGCTAAGAACCCATGAGCCATGTGGTGCAGCTGATAAATGCATCTGGGAAACTGAATGGTCGAGCTTCTATAAACTATCGGAATGGTCAGCTAACAGGTTGCATGTTGTGGTTGAGTCGCTAAGTCGTGTTGGGCTCTGCAACCCCACGAACTGCAGCACATCAGGTTCCTCTGTCTTCCACCATCTCCCAAAGTTTGCTCAAGTTCCTGTCCACTGAGTCGATGATGCCATCAAACTATCTCATCCTCTGCCACCCCCTTCTCCTTTTGCCTTCAGTTTTTCCCAGCATCAGGGTCCTTTCCACTGAGTCGGCTCTTCGCATCAGGTAGCCAAAGTATTAGACTTTCAGCTTCAGTATCAGTCCTTCCAGTGAATATTTAGGGCTGATTTCCTTTACAACTGACTGGGTTGATCTCCTTGCTGTCCAAGGGACTCTTAAGAGTCTTCTCCAGCGCCACAATCTGAAAGTGTCAATTCTTCAGCACTCAGCCTTCTTTATGGTTGTATAATTGTATGCAAAAAAT
This sequence comes from Oreotragus oreotragus, assembly GCA_006410675.1. Lineage (NCBI taxonomy): Eukaryota > Metazoa > Chordata > Mammalia > Artiodactyla > Bovidae > Oreotragus > Oreotragus oreotragus. Next base: position 381,309 of record SJYX01020553.1, on the reverse strand, counting down.
TTTTTAAAAACCACATGAAAAATTGTGTCAGTTGATCAGTCAAACACTTATTCCTTTGACAAAATAGGTATGAACTAGCCCAAATCACACCCTTCAGATGGCCAGGAATTCTACTTCTGCAAGAAAAGGCTCAGAGTAAAGGAATTGTAGCATTCGATGTCCGTGCATGGAAAGGTGTAAATCAAGTTGTATCCACCCGAAAGGGGCCAACTCTTTATTTTGGAATGGTTTTTAAAAGCCAAAGGAAAATCAACTCTGCCATCTGGTGTATAAACAGGTTATTGCAACTCCTTTCTTAATAATAATAACAGCTAACTCAGTTCTTCTCCCTTTACAAAGAATTTTCATGACACTATGATATTCCAGGTGAGTGGTTTTCCCTGGGTAATTGAAGCCTGTTATCGATTTTTAAAAACTTGTTGATGGGAGTATTTCTAACACAAGAACTCACTTACTGCCCATGGTGAACCAAAAGGCCCCTTTCTTCTGAGACTCAGATGCTCATATGAACATCAGTTACTGCACCGTCCCTCTAGCTCATGGTTTCCCATGTGGCTCAGTGGTAAAGAATCTGCCTGCCAGTGCAGGAGATGTGGGTTAGATTCCTGGGTCAGGAAGTTCTTCTGGAGGAGGAAATGGCAACTCTATTATCTTGCCTGGAAAATCCCATGGACAGAGGAACCTGGCAGACCACATTTCATGAGGCCGCCAAAGCGTTGGATATGACTTAGTGACTAAACAACAGAGACAATCTCAGAGTTAGTGAGATTCAGCCCTGCCCCCAGGGAAACCCTGGCCTACACTTTTCTGGAGGGCAGCACAGTTGGGAGCTGGCCAGGCCGCTGGGGCTGGGAAACCAGAAACCTGAAGCCATGAGGCAGGGATGGATCTGGTAGGAAACAGGTGACCTCCAGGTGGCGAGGCAACCCTGAAAGATGGGATGGAAAGTCAGCAGGTCAGCTCAGCAGGGGACACTTGGGACAGGAGAAAATGTGACCCCAAAAGGATGACGATGGAGGGAAGGAATGAAGGGAGACACAAGAGCTCTTAGTGGGATTGTTGAGTCATATGGTAATTTTATTCATAGTTTTTTTTAAGGAACCTCCGTACTATTCTCCATAGGCGCTGTATCAATTTGCATTCCCACTAACAGTGCAAGGGGGTTCCCTTTACTCCATACTCTCTCCAGTATTTATTTTTTATAGATTTTTTTTGATGATGGCCGTTCTGACACATGTGAGTTGATACCTCATTGTAGTTTTGATTTGCGTTTCTCTAATAAGGAGTGATGTCGAGCATCTTTTCATGTGTTTATATTCATGAGGGATGGACATACATATACCTATGACTGATTCATATTGATATATGGGAGAAACAAACACAATATTGTATAGCAATTATCCTCCAAATAGAAATAAGCAATTTAATAAAGAAGAGCTCTTAGACGGAGTCCTGTAGCCCTGTCCAGCCTTGGCCCCCACTCTCCTCCACTGAGATCACCCCAAGCCCCACACCGGCTTCATCCTCATTGCTGCCCACGAGGGGGTAGCCTGAGGAGGGCAACAGGTTGGGTTCAGCTGAGTCCCTCCAAATTCAGCTTAAAGACCTAACCACCCGTTCCCAGAATGTGACTCTGGGTGGCTGCAGATAGAATCAGTTAAGATGAAGTCATATTGGAAGAAGGTAGGCACTCAATTCAGTGGGACTGATGTCCTTATAAAAAGGAGAACTTTGGACGTAAAGAAGAACACAAGGAGAAGACCACGTAAGCATGAAGGCAGAGATTAGCGGGAACACCTTACAGGCCAGGGCTTCCCTGGTGGTCCAGATGGTGAAGAATCCACCTGCAATGTGGGAGACCTGGGTTTGATCCCTGAGTTGGGAAGATCCCCTGGAGGAGGGCATGACAACTTCACTGTGGTATTCTTGCCTGGAGAATTCCCGTGGACAGAGGAGCCTGGTGGGCTTCAGTCCACGGGGTTGCAAAGAGGTGCACACGACTGAGCAACCAAGCACATATTACAAGGCAAGTCGAAGTTTCCAGCACACTAGGAGACACCAGTGGGGGCGGGAGGGCTGGGGCAGAGACGCAGCAAAATCCCGCAGGTGACTCCGGCACCTCTGACATCTGGCCTCCAGAACCAGGGACAATACACTTGTGCTGCGTGTCACCTGGTGGATGGGCTTTGTCACAGCAGCCTTAGAAACCTGATACAGCTGGGGAGCGGGGCGGTGATGACAAGGGGAATGGTTGGTTCTTCTTGCCTTCTCTTCTCACACATCACTGGCAGCTGGCATTTCAGACGCGAGCCGTGTCAGGGCAGGTGGGGGCAGTGAGGACAGTGCTTGGACCGTAAGCAGCTACGTGGACAGCAGCTGGCCTTAGGCTTCCTCCCTGGTTTTCTGTCTACATGTTGGTCTCTGGGAGGTGTTCTCCAGACCTCTAGAAATGGGCTGACTGGCATTTGCCATAAATTAAGAGGCTTGGGTTTGCCAAATGCAAACTCAGGTTAAAGAGAAAGGCCTGCTCTTAGGGCAGCTGGTGGGAACCAGGCCTCCGAGGGCTTCACTCCCGTCCTCCCCTGCAGCCTCCAGACATCCCACGTGCTGGTCATCCTGATGAGCCTCTCAGATCGCAGCTCCCGTTAGTGTCTGCACAGCTGGGGCTGAACTCCAGAGCATGTCCTTACATGCTCCCCTGGAGGGGGCCAGTCTCAGGTGCAGGACATGAGGAAGGGGCCTTCCAGTCACCTCCCTGCAACCCTCCACCCAAGCCCCAAGTCTCCCAAGGGCGGGCCCCTCCCACCTGCAGATCTGTGCACCTGAACACTGGTGGAGGCTCACCTGCGCCTCAGGGATTCCTGCTCGCCCAGGCCCTGGGGACCAGCTCCCTCCCTGCCATCCCTGCCAGCAACTCCTCCATCCAGGGCTGCAGCTGCACTTCCCTGGGAGGTCTGCGCCAGCCTTGGGGTGGCCCTTCCCGAGTGTGTCCCTCCTTGGACATTGTCTCTCCACCCTGGGAGCCACAGAGAAATCTCTTTACATCTTACATTTACTTTTTAAATCCACAGCATAATAATTCTTTCAACTGAACATCCTCTATTTAGACCACCATGTGGCCCTGTCACCCCTTTCTCTACCTCTGTGGTCAGCATGGAAAGGAGGACCACACTGAGTAAGGAGGATCTTGAGTAAGGCCCAGGCAACACAGAGGACCATGTGGAGCATGGGTGGGCACAGAGCAGATACTTGGTAACTTCCTGCTCATCATCTTGGCTAACGATATTGATAGATCTGAGCAAGTTACGATTAAGATGTCATGAAATTAGATGACAAGATGAAGACTCTAAACAGCCAACTGGAAGCTATAAAAAGCAATCAGATGATGATTCATATGGTGGAAGCCAGCACAACATTGTAAAAATTAAACAAAGAATACGAAAAAAGAATACAGCTGAGTCACTGCTGTACACCAGAAACTCACATATCATTGCAAAGCAGTTATTGAGCCTGTGCTGTGTCTGGGCCTTTGAAGCTCTGGAGCTGAGTTAAAGCTTGCAGTGAGTACACAGCTGGCTGGGCATCACGGGAGTTTCCAAAGCCCCAACTTGGCCATCATACTTGTCCATGTCCCTGGGGAATTGAGAACAGACGAATCAAAGCTCTTTTCCAGAAATGTGCTACAGAAGGACAGCATTGCCCCTGACAAGTCTTTCACATCAAAGTGGCTCCACATGCAGGCTGCAGCTCTGGGGGAGGACTGGAGTGTCATATCAAGAATGTCTTCTGCAAAGAGGAGTATGGAGATGAAATGAAGCCAACTGTGAGAACATGGCCAGCAGTAAAGACTAGGACCAGACTCTGACCCCGGGTGTGCCATAGCACGTGACTCCCGGGTGTGCCATAGGAACAGAAGTGCAAGGCTTATTTGAGTCTAGACAGGTCAGCAGGGTGGGGCTCTTTCCTGGCCATTTGCTCAGCAGTGTGGAGTTAAGAGAAAGCACAGAGATCCAGGGAAATCTGGGCTCCTCTGTTCAGCAGCTCAGAGACTTCAGGGTCAGTAATACTTTTCTGGATATTGAGGGGCTCATTGACAAGTGAGGAGATTTCTTACTTCTGTCAAGATTGCCTCCTTCTTTGCGATAATGACTTGGGTCTCTGGTATGCCACCTGGCACCCTGTGACTCCCAGGCCTTGCTGGCTCCCTGCTGGTTCCCCTGCTCAGTCCACCCAGCCCAGTCTGATGTGTGATCCTATTTCCTCATCAGTGTTGTTCAGTCGCTCAGTGAGTCCGACTCTTTGCGACCCCATGGACTGCAGCACGCCAGGCTTCCCTGCCCTTCACTAGCTCCTGGAGTTTGCTCAGGCTCACGTCTGTTGAGTCGATGATGCCATTCAACCATCTCATCCTCTATCGCCCCTTTTTCCTCCTGTCCTCAATCTTTCCCAGACTCAGGATCTTTGCCCCATCAGTTGTGTCCACTCTTTATTCTGGCTGCCTGACAGTCAACACTGCCTCTGGTGACAGACACAGCAGCTGAGGCTGCTCTGGGTGGTATCAGTGGAACTGGAATTCAGTCAAGCAGTTTCTTCACACCTGATGCAGATAGCCAACTCATTGAAAAAGACTGTAATGCTGGGAAAGATCGAGGGTAGGAGGAAAAGGGGATGACGGAGGGTGAGATGGTTTCATGGCATCACTGACTCGATGGACATAAGTTTGAGCAAACTCTAGGAGATGGTGCTGCTGTCATGCAGCAGTCCATGGGGTCACAAAGAGTCGGACATGACTGAGCCACTGAACAAACAACATAGCTGATTTACAGTGTTGTGTGACTTTTTGCTGTACAGCAAAGTGAATCAGTTATACATACATCCACTCTTTCTAGATTCTTTTCCAACATAGGCCATCACAGAGCATTGAGTTGAGCTCCCTATACAACACCGTAGGTTCCTATTAGTTGCCAGGGGCACACCTGTCCTGTTTACTATAGTGTCCCTGGTACCTGGCCCAGGTTAGGCAATCAATAAACAAATTTATGAAATGAATTAACATATTTATGGACATGGGAGTGGTGAGGAAGAAGAGGGTGGGATGTATGGAGACAGTAGCATGGAAACATATTCACTACCATATGTAAGTAGATAGCCAGTGGGAATTTGCTATATGACTCAGGAAACTCAAACTGGGTCTCTGTAACAACCTAGAGGGGTGAAGAGGAGTGGGAGGTGGGGGGAGGTTCCAAAGGGAGGGGACATATGTGTACCTATGGCTGATTCATGTTGATGTATGGCAAAAACCAAAGCAAAATTGTAAAGCACTATCCTTCAATTAAAAATAAAGAAATTTTTTTAAAATGAATGGATGCATGAAGAACTATGAACCAAGCCAAGAAGGGCAGTTAAAATACAGAGGCAGGATTAATTTAAACACTCAACACGGTATAAACTTTGGATTTTTACTGCTGCTGCTGCTGCTAAGTCGCTTCAGTCGTGTCCGACTCTGTGCGACCCCATAGACGGGAACCCACCAGGCTCCCCCATCCCTGGGATTCTCCAGACAAGAACACTGGAGTGGGTTGCCATTTCCCTCTCTAACGTATGAAAGTGAAGTCGCTCAGTCGTGTCTGACTCTTAGCGACCCCATAGACTGCGGCCTACCAGGCTCCTCCATCCATGGGATTTTCTAGATAAGAGCACTGGGGTGGGTTGCCATTGCCTTCTCCATGGATTTTTACTGGAAACATTTAAATAATCAGATCAAGTCGGCCTCGCTTGTGTGTCTTTCCCGTTTCCCCTGGTGTCTGTTGTTTCTCTGCATGAAGTGGGAGCGGAGAGTTCAATGTCAACAAGAATCTGCCCATCCTGGCCCCAGGGACTTGAGCAACAATATCTTGGAGTGAGGGGGTGGGGGTGGGGTGGCCCTGGAATATTTTAAAACCCAGCATCCCCTCCCAGGGAGCGTAGAATATGATCACAGCCTGGCCCTGGGTACAGGAGAGTGTGGCTTTGTGTTTTCTGGATGAGCAGTGCTCGTGAATATTATTTCTCCAGCCATTGAATAAATGACACCCCAGTGGGCCATATCCCCAAACCACAGAGACGGGAGCACTTACGAAGGGCCTGTGGATGTGGAGAAGTCAGACAGCGCAGAGCGGGGAATCAAAAACCAGAGTCTGAGGGTGTTTCTGCAGTTTGGAGATGAGCGAAGTGTCCAGGGACTCGACAGAGCTAAAAGCAAAGGCGGAACAACCCTTCTAAAGGGAGCCCTGAGCCCTGAGCTCCTCATGCCACCCCTGACTCACGGAATTGACTCCCACCCGCTGGAGACACTGTTTGCTGTGACTGACCTACTTTTCCACTGGAAAGATGAGCTTGCTGAAGTGTCCTCCCGCCTCAGTTATTTTAAAGCCTTCTTTTTCTAGCTCCGGCACAGCAGCGCGGGGGAATGGTGCACGTTAGCTGAGGACAGTGCACCACGCTATGGCTGGGCTGCACAAACTTCTGGGATGATGGCATGAGCGCACTGGGCAATCCAGGACCACGGCTGCCAGCCCACCAGCCTGCTGGGTGCCTGGGCACATGTGGCTGAGGAACTGAATTTTTAAAACTCAATTTAATTAATTTAACTTTGGCTACTGCACCTATTCCAGCTATGGTTAAACTAAGTAAAATTAAAAATTTCAGTTCCTCAGTCACACACAGCTGGGGCTTCCCTGGTAGGTCAGATGGTAAAGAATCTGCCTACAATGTGGGAGACCTGGGTTTGATTCTAGAGTTGGGAAGATCCCCTGGAGAAGGGAATGGCTGTCCACTCCAGTATTGTTGCCGGGAGAATTCCACAGACGGAGGAGCTTGGCAGGCTATAGTTTGTGTGATCACCAGGAGTCAGACCTGACTGAGAGACTAACACACACAGCCGGTGGCGACAGCATCCACTACATCAAAAGAGCCCTGTCAGCACCTTGACTCAACTTCCAGCCTCCAGACTGTGAGCCAATACGTTTACGTTCTTTGCAGTCACCAGTTTTTTGGTCCTTTGCTCTAGCAAAAGAACATACCCTGTGAAGACCAGGGACAAGCCGTGTGACCCAGGCCTGGCCAGCAGAGCCCCCAGCCATCCTTTGCCCACCATGATCACAGGCCAGGAAGGGGTAAGGAACACAGGCCGAGTTGATGAGGGGCACCAATGCTAAGTGCTACATCACTTCAGTCATGTCTGACTCTTTTTGTGACACTGTGAACTGTAGCCTGCAAGGCTCCTCTGTCCCTGGAATTCCTCCAGGCAAGAATACTGGAGAGGGTTTCCATGCCCTCCTCCAGGGGATCTTCCCAACCCAGGAATCGAACCCACGTCTCTTGGGTCTCCTGCATTGGCAGGTGGGTTCTTGACTATCTGAGCCTCCAGGGAAGCCCTTGAGCTTCAGGCAGGGGTGTGTGCTGGTAACTTCAAGAAAATCACAGCCATTCACAGGCGGACAGGGCAAAGTCATCTCCCCGAGAGCTGAACAAAGGCGCCGTGTTTGCCAAAACTACAGAGAAGGAGAAGTGTCGTTTTCTGACAAATTCCTCAGCTGCAGTGTTGGCTTGGAGCATCTGTTGATTGCCTGGATCCAGCCATGCCTGCAGCCATCCCCCCTGTAGACACACAAGCTCCAAATCCCTCTTTTATTTTTCTTGGGTCGTGCTTGCCTCACTTGTGACCAGAGAGTGGTTGTGTCAGATAGACCCCATCGTCACTGCAGCTCTGTGCTGGGAGCCTGATGGGCCAGCTACCTTCCCCAGTCCCTCCTTTGGCACCTGGGAAGCTGATGCTGTGGAGTAGCCAACTAAGAAACTGTTAGGTGACACTGCCAAATCATAGCCTCTTAGAATAGCTCATGTCTTTTTCTTCATGTGGTTTCCAAGCGGAATGTGAGGGTGGCATGTCTGTGCTGGTGACTTACTCAGCAGGACCAGGGAAGGAGGAGGGAGGGGGAGGGAGATTGGGGCCCTACAAAGCCTCCCCTTCCCCTGCCAGATCTCAACCTGCCTCCCAACCCTCACACTATCTCCTTGGGCTAGGACTTTGCTGCTTTGAGTGAAACTACACGGTGAAGTGACCGAAGCCCAGGTTGCAAATTAGTCTGGAAAGACCTTGCTCATGGAGGAGGGGGAGTGGTTGGAATGAAACCTGCTGAAAGAAGGAAGCACATGACCTTAACAGATGTGTAACCCTTGATCCTGCTGGAAAAAATTAGATCATCGAGAAACTATGCATTTTACATCAAAATTTGGTATATTTATAAAGTGAGTATAATTTCAATATTTTTATTCTGTGCCCTTAGTGTAATTTAAATATGACACACTGAGCAGGCACTCAATTTGGCCTTAAAAGAAAGAGTCAAACTTGTGACTGTCTAAAATTCAGCATTTCCTTGAACAATCCATGTTAATTGGCAGAGTTTTTGAAGTATATATATATATAAACTTGCAAAAGTGAGAAGCTGATTTAACTTGAACAGATTAGTAGTGGGTATCTTCTAATACAGGGAACAGAAAACCAAACCATTTTTGGCCCTTGACCTTGAAAGCTGTCAGACAAAGCATGATAAAACTTGAATTTGGGAAAAGTATATGGGATGCTTTTAGTGGTAAAACATAACCTAAGCAATATAGGAAATGTAAAAACTCACAAGAATGTCTTAAAGTCTGAAGGAATGTTGCCTTCATGTAAGGCTTGATCCAGGGCCTCCAATTAAGTTTCTGTCTTTCCTCTGTCTCATCATACCAACCCCATTCTTGGAAGTGTCCTCTCCACTCACCCAATGCAGTCTGTTCTCTTAATCCCTCCACTATCCTGCATCCAGTGGATCAGGAAGAGGAGCTCAGAGAAGCTTTGAATCTGGAAGGCAGAGTATGCATTGGATTGACAATAGAGAGAGCACACTGCAGCAGAAAGTATCCTCCCCAAAGGCATGGAGGAGTGAACTTGCTGGAAGCTTGAGGAGCTTTGAGTGGCTCCTTGTTGCTGGAGAACTGAGTTTTGGGAAGACAGTGAGTTGGGGGTGGCTAGGGTCTCTGCACCAAGCTGAGCTGAGGAGGCAGCACTGTATCCTGAAGGTGATGGAGAACGCTCCACATTGGGTATACAATGATAAGATATGTGCTTTAGAAGGAAAACTGAAGAGACTGGTTCAGACTGGTCTAAACAATAAGGAAGTTTATCATCATACATGAGGCAACTTCAGATGGAGGGCAGGTCCAGGCTTGGCAAGACCTGCAGCTCAAAGATGCCCCCACAGACCTGGCTTCTTCCTACTTCTCTGCTCTGCCAGCCTCAGTGTGCACTTCAGCCAAAGTCTGGCTCTCCTCATGGTCACAAGAGGGCTGCATGGGACAGGCAAGGTTTATGCCATTCCCCACACACCCAGTAGTAGGCATCAGGAGGCTGTGAGGGAGAGAACGGCATCAGGAGGGGAAGAGAAGCAGTAATAAGAGGAAGAGAGGGGACAGCCAGAAGAGAGATAAAGAGAAGCCAGGGTGGGAGAGAGAGAAAAATTCTCTTCCAGGAGCAAACTTGCACTTTTTCTCAAGGAGCCTCAGGTGGGAGACCAACAGTGGCCTACAGCCGGCCCTTGCCTCAGCTAACGCCAGGGGGGCTATTGTACTTGGGAACTGGCAATGTTTTGATTTCAGAAAGGAAACAGAGAGCCTGTGACTCATAACACAGTCCATCCCCAGGGACTCTGGGCTGATGTCACACTCAGCCATGGGAGGCCTGGGCAGGGACAGTGGCTGTGGGGCTGGGCAGCTGGGTGGACATAAGGGATTCAGGGAAATAATGAGGCAGACGTGGAGCCAGAGCACCTGGAGAGACAGCAAGCCCGCTCTCCTGCCACTAGAGGTCATGAAGAACTGAGACCAAGTCCGTTTGTAACTAACTATTGAGGTATCTGCGATTCATTCCTGTGAGATGCTCCCTAGCACACAGAGCTGCGGCTTCTGTTTGCTTTAATACTTTGTTTCAGATGCAGAAGCACGAGCCCCCCAGGCCTCCCTAACCTACGGAAGCGGAAGCGTGGGTTCCCCGGCGTGCATTCACCTGTGCATCTCCTCCGTTCACGTGTCTGAAGGACAGGCGAGAAAACACACCTGGGGCTCTGGGCTCAGGCCCCCTTCAGGCCTGCATCCCACACCTGGGGGTCTGCCTCTTGCACCTCTTGCCAGGTGGGGAGACCTCCTGGGGTCGCAGAGCACATGGTGCAGAACTTGCCCGTGATCGGTTCCCTGGCTGGAAGGAAAGCCCAGGAGCCGAAGCTGCTTGTGTTTCCTCCACGGCCAGCAGCCCTGACCCCTCTGGACTTCTGGTGCTCCCGCCAGAATTTAAACTCCCTTTTCCCAGGGTTTTAATGGTTGCTGACTTACACCCTTCTTTTTGTGGCCTTGGCCTCTTTTCCTCTGACCGGCTGGTTTGCAGCCTGGCCTTGCGGCAGATACTGCTTCCCAACTACAGACACAGGAAAGATCCACCTCCCTCCTCCAAGACGCTACCTGCCTGGTCTTTCCTGGTTTGAACTTCCTGTGCCTCCTGTCAGCAGCCCCCACCAACCACATCTCTGGACCTACTGTGTGATGCTGACAGATGGAGGCCACACTGCTATCTGGGCCAAGTCCCCACTCTGAGACGACGGGTGCATTTCACCACACACGTAATCCTGTATGGTGACTGTGTGTGTGTTGTGGTTCAGTTGCTAAGTCACGTCCGACTCTTTGTGATCCCATGTACTATAGTGTGCCAGGTTTCCCTGTCCTTCACTATCTCTTGCAGTTTGCTCAAACTCATGTCCAATGAGTGGGTGATGAGATCCAAAATCTCATCCTCAGCCACTCCCTTCCCTTCTTCTCCAGGCCTCAATCTTTCCCAGCATCAGTGTCTTTTCCAATGAGTCGGCTCTTCACATCAAAATATTGGCGCTTCAGCTTCAGCGTCAGTCCTTACAATAAATATTCAGGGTTGATTTCCTTTAGGATTGACTGGTTTGATCCCCTTGCTGTCCAAGAGATGGTGACTGTACATGAAGCCAAAGATGCAGGTTCCTTTAAGGTTGCAGTTTCAGATTGTTCCTTTCAAAGTAGGAATCACCTCAGCCCAGAAAGATAGACAGTTTTAAGGATGGGTGTGTGGGTAGGGGGTTCCTCAAATACAGACAAGAGAACTCACCTGGAAGAAGACTTGTTCACAGTAAGCAGCATCACTATGCCTGTTGGCGGTTCACTAACAAAATGTCCCATTAATCCTCCATTAGTAGGGCCCATTGGGTATCTTCAGTGGTCTGCGGTTGCCCATAGGAAGCCAAGGCGCTAATAGATTGAAAACAGGATCTCACAATCCCAGGACGCAACTACTGAAGTCTGTGTACCCCAGAGTCCGTGCTCTACAGCAAGAGAAGCCGCTACAGTGAGAAGCCCAGGCACCACGAGAGAGTATTCCCCATTCACCGCAACTAGAGAAAAGCCCGGCACAGCCAAGACCCAGCACAGCCAAAAAGAAAATAAATAATAATAATAAAAATATTAACCCAAAGGAAACAGAACATAGTAATAAAGACAAAAATAAAATAAAAACAGAAGCAATATTGTAAGAAATTCAACAAAGACTCAAAAAAAAAATGGTTCACACACAAAATAATCTTAAAATATCCCATGACTGCATGTATATGATTGTTTCTGAATCCCAGAAAGATGGCCTTTTGCTCAGAGAACTGACTTTTCTTTGCAGCCTTCTTTCTGCTGTGTTTAGACTTTGGCATTTCACAGCACCTCTTCTAGGTGAAATGATTTCACAATGTCATTTGTATTAGGCTTCGCTTTGTTATTCAGTTGAAGCCTTCGGTAGGTGGAATACAGGAGTGAGTTCTGGCTTGTTTACCATCTGTTTGTCTGGCTTGATGACGTCATGTTTGTATAACAGGAGCTCAGGAGATGAATCAGTATTTCTCAGGAAGCAACACGCTGCTCCTCTGTACAGAATAACTGGGAAAGTTTGGGGTGACTGCAAATGACCACTGCTCTGGCCTCTTTTTTTCTATATCAGAAGGGTTCTGGCTTTTATTCACCCTGAATTCTCTGAAATGTCAAGCCTTGAATTCGAGCCTGTGCTCAGCCTCTCAATCATGTCTGACTCTTTGCAACCCCCCTGAACTGTAGCCCACCAGGTTCCTCTGTCTGTGGGATTTCCCAGGCAAGAATACTGGAGTGGGCTGCCATTTCCTTCTCCAGGTAAACTCTTGCTAAATAATGTTGAGTTATCAATATGGGAGTGGGTGGTTTCCTGAGATGTGCTTTTTCATCCTCCAGCGGCTTTAATTTCCTGCACCTCTTTCTTGTTTTCGACTCCCCTGGCAACCCTTCACTTTTCACCTGATCGTTCTGTAACTAAGCCTCCAGAAACAGAACGGTCCTCCAGGTGTGGTCTCCTCTAGTCTCTGAGCAGTGAGGTCACTCTTCTCTTCATAATGGTACCTTGTTCTTAGCTGGCACACACACTCCTTCCAAAAGCCGAGCCAAAGTAAGTTACCAGCTCCTTCAGCAAACAGAGACCTGCCAGCCAAGTGCCCCCGCCCCCCGCCCCATATTTTTAGAAACTTATTTAACAGGCATGGTGTGTTTCTAACAGAAACCAGTAATAATGACCTTAGAGGTTCAGGGTTCCTTTACTCTTGGATCTCAAAGTACAGGGGAAACTTGAGTTTATAACATCCCTGGGGAATAGCTCCCCTGCTGTTTAGTTTAAGTGGAAGGTGGGAGGCTTTGGGGAAAAGTACCAACCCCCACCAAGGCCTGGAGAGCTGAGCTGCAGTCCATGGGGTCACCAAGAGTCGGACGTGACTGGGAGACTGAATGACTGAACAAAAATACCTACCACCCCCCGGGGGTGGGGCTTTTGAAACTGGATCCAGGGTGACATCAGGGAAAACGTGCTTGGTAATGGGGCCTCCAGAGTGTCATTTTTACTAGAAGATTTACGTAATTACTGGCCAGTTACCAGGTGACTCTAATGGTAAAAAAATCCCGCCTGTCAGTGCAGGAGACATGAGACACGGGTTCAGTCCCTAGGCTGGGAAGATTCCCAGGAGAAGGAAATGGCAACTCACTACAGTATTCCTGGCTGGGAAATGCCGTGGACGGAGGAGCCTGGCGGGCTACAGTCCATGGGGTCACGAAAAGTTGGATGCGACTGAACGACTTAACAACAGCCAGCAAATCACAGGAATGAAAACAGGATACAGTGAGGAGGAAATTATTTAAGAAATAACAAAGAAGAGTTTCCTAGAACCTGAGAGGGGGCTTTCCTAGAAGATAATATTTTCTAGATTAAAAGGGTCTACCTTGGACCCTGCCTGAAGTCTGAAAATGAGCCAGTCCAAGGACGTCACTGCAGAATCTCAGGACCCCACAAAGGAGAAGACCCCAGACATTTCCAGGGGTGAGCCAGCCATTCACAGGTCAAGACTCCAGGACAGAATGGCACTAATCACCCATCCTTGTACTAGGCCTGGAAGGTGGGAGACAGTGAAGCAGAGCTTTCAAAACTCCAAGGAGCAGTGATTCTGGTCCTGGAATTCTGTCTCCAGCCAGAAAATCAGCCAAGTGTGTGGATGGAGAAAAGGCTTGTTAGGATGTGTGAGATTTGCGGAAATTTGTCAGGAAGCCGCTGCAGGGTATAGCCTCTAAAACGGGGGAGGGAACCATAGAAGAAGAATTGGGATTCAGAAAACAAGGGCAGGGCAGGGCATTTCCTTGGGAAGAACGGACAGACACCCTGACATGTTTGGCTGTATAAATGGGAGATTTACACTAACAAATTTCAGAGTTTGAAAGTATGGTAGTAATAAATAGTTAAATGTACACACACACACAACCCTGGTACAACGGAAAGCTCCAAAGAAAATGTGTAAGAAACAAAAAAACAAATAGCTTGCACTGTGACTCAGCTGTGAACAGCGTTTACGAGCATCATTCTGTAAACACTGGACTGCGGTAACCAATTTATGTGGAAACTTTATTGATGCTGAGAGAATAGGAAGCCAGGAAACATGTATGAGTGAGGTGGGGGCACAACGAGTGAGGAGGGCGCTGTTTGAGGACAGACTTGGCATCTCAGGCTGGGGAGCCCGGAGGCAACGCCTAAACGGAAGATGCTGGGAAAAGCAGCAGAAGCGTGTTGTCTGGAGACAGAAAAGGGAGAAACCAAGGATATGCTCAACTGGTGCAGGTGGGCTGCCTCCCAGGTGCAGAGTGTGCTCAGAGGCTCTGCCGCTCTTCAAATAATCTTGTAGAACCCCCGCGGGACTTCAAAATTGCACATAGGTAACTTGTGCTGGAACAGACTCTTGAGAGTCCCTTGGACTATGAGGAGATGAAACTAGTCAATCCTAAAGGAAATCAAGCCTGAATATTTATTGGAAGGACTGATACTGAAGCTGAAGCTCTAATACTTTGGCTACCTGATATGAAGAGCCAACTCATTGGAAAAGACCCTGATGCTGGGAAAGATTGAGGGCAAGAGAAGAGGACGACAGAGGGAGGATGAGATGGTTGGATGGTATCACCAACTCTATGGACATGAGTTTGAGCAAACGCTGGGAGATGGTGAAGAACAGGAAGCCTGGCATGCTGCAGTCCATGGGGGTCGCAGAGCTGGGCATGACTCAGTGACTGAATAACAACGTACATTATTGGGATAGAAAAGCCCCAGATAGCTAAGTTAGGAATGATAGGGACATCGCTCTCCAAGGACACTCAGGGGCCAGGGTGAGGACTCAGATGGGGCAGGTGATGCAGGTGAGTCAGGTGTGGGCATCCTGACTGCAGGCTGGGGTGGAGTGACCCTTCAAGGGCTCCTCCCTCCTTCCAGGGACCTACAGACCTCACTTTGGGGAACCTAACATTCCCTTGGGAAACAACTGCTCTCCAATCACAGGACTGGTCTATTGCTGCAAAAAAAAAAAAAAAAAAAAAAGGTAAGAGTGTGTTTCAAGGGTAGGGCATATGGATCATAATTAGAATTAATGAGTAAAAATTCCAGTGTTAGTCTGGGCAGCTTGAGGATTCATTACAGATTCGCTGAAAGAGATTCGAGTTCATTAAAAGTTAAATGTTCTTATTCCTCTGGACGTTGCTCTCAGTTAGTGACATGAGGGTCTCCATTCTCCAGCGCGTCCTGGGCTGAAGCTAAAGCAGGTTAAGTATTGTCTCATCTCCTGGTGCCCCAGCCGTCCTAGAAGCCGTGCTCAATTTCCATGATGAAACCTCTCTAATCCTCTCTGTTTCCCCTCAGGCTGGCTGCAGGCTCTCAACTCTGAATTTTTAATTAAGCTTGAGCTGGTGATGCACATGCAGTTCCGCAATCCCTGAGACGCCAGTGGTTTTTCTGCGCTTCTTTCGATGGCCTTTTCCAGCAAGGCCTGGGGTATAGTTCTCCAAGAGATGAATGAAGGGGGCTCAGGGTAGAGGAAGAGAGAGAGGTGGTTATCATGGTCAAAGGCCCCGGGACAAAGCCAATTCTCTTCTCTGCTGGTTATTTGCAGGCGTCCCACCACATGGTCCCATTTTCTGCCTCCACTGTGCTTTGAGACCCAGGATCTAGGCTTTCTAGGCTCCTTTGCTTGTCCCCTGGCTTCTTGACCTCTGGTTAGCTCTGGGGTCAGCAGGGGAGGATGGTGGGCAGTAGACAAGGGTCTCTGGCGCCAAATTCTCTCAGGGCCTCACTGCATGCTCCTCCTGCTGACCCATCAGCTCCCCAGATGCCAGTCACCACGGGAAACCCCTCCACACCCCCTGAATAGCTATTTGATTAAACTCACTTCACTTAGACTTTGTGACTGGGCCATCTGTTTCCTGCCAAGACCCGAGCTGATAAGCGTCTGGTTTTAGCAGTGTCGTCTACTTGTCTCTAGGTCTCCCCACCAACTTATGAGTCCCCAAGGGCAATGGCTCTGACCTACTCACCCGTGTGTCCCAGGAGCTAGAACACGGGCTGGCGTCCACAGGCATTCAAGGCATACGTGACAAATGAAAGACGTGGCTGCTAGGGAGTGTCTGCATGTGGTGCTGAATTTCAGAGAAACCCTGAAGCTATCAACATACGCAGACTCGGAAACAAGAGTGGAGACTATGACTGAGAAAGGAATATTTACCACTGTGCTATTTCACAGTCACTAATGTTTTTTTACGATTTATTTTTCTTTTGAACTTTTTATTTTGTATTGGGGGGTATACAGATGGTATACCCTGGTGGCTCAGATGGTAAAGAATTTGCCTGTAATGTGGGAGACTTGGGTTTGATCCCTGGGTTGGGAAGCTCCCCTGGAGGAGGGCATGGCAACCCACTCCAGTATTCTTGCCTGGAGAATCCTCCTGGGCAAAGGAGCCTGGCGGGCGACATTCCATGGGGTCACAAAGAGTCAGACACAACTGAGTGACTAGGAACAAAGCCGATTAACAATGCTATGATAGTTCAGGTGAATAGCAAAGGTACTCTGCGATACACATACATGTGTCCACTCCCCCAACCCCCTCCCATCCACGCTGCCACGTAACACTGGGCAGAGTTCCCTGTGCTGTACAGTAGGTTCTTGTTGGTTATCCAGTTTAAATGTAGTAGCGTGCACATGACCATCCCAAACGCAACATCCCTTGTATGTGGAACCTAAAAAGAAATGATACAAATGAACTTACAAAACAGAAGGAGGCTCAGAAAAGAAACTTATGGTTGCCAGGGGTGGGGGTTGGGGAGGAAAAGGAATAGTTAAGATTTTTTTAAAATGTGGATCATTTTAAAAATCTTTATTGAATTTATTACAATATTGTTTTTGTTTTGGCTGAGAGGCATGTGGAATCCTAGCCCCCTGATCAGGGATGGAACCTGAACCCCGTGCATTGGAAGGTGAAATCTTCACCACTGGACTGCCAGGGAAGTCCTGTCACTAATTGCTTAGGCCAAGCCCTTTTCCACTCCAGACATGAACGTCAAGACTATCTACAACCTACTAGCCTCTACAACCAACTTCACAGACTCTCACCTGAAGATACTGGATAAACGTGTGAAACAGAAGCCAAGGCATGCAGAACCTAGGGTGGGTTTGGACAACAGGCCCACCATTCTGGATGCTTTCAGCCATTAACAAGACATTCCATTTCTAGGGGCTTAAACAATAAAGTTCCTTATTTATTGTTGTTGTTCAGTCACTAAGTGGTGTTCAACTCTTTGTGACCCCATGGACTGCAGCATACCAGGCTTTCCTGTCCATTACTGACTCCTGGAGCTTGCTCAAACTCATGTCCATTGAACTGGTGACGCCATCTAACCATCTTATCCTCTGTCACCTGCTTCTCCTCTTGCCCTCAATCTTTCCCAGCGTCAGGGTCTTTTCCACTGAGTTGACTGTTTGCATCAGGTGGCCAAAGGATTGGAACATCAGTTTAAGCACCAATCTTTCCAATGAATATTCAGGACTGATTTCCTTTCGGGACTGACTGGTTTGATCTCCTTGCTCTCCATTATTATCTCACACAAAATTCTGGAGGCTCAGGGTCTTCTCTGGTGCCTCAAAACATTGCCTTTTATCCTTGCTGCCCCACCAAATTCCCACATTCAGAGGCCACCACACGACAGCCACTGGCCCAGGGGCCACCTTCACACCAAAGACAGGGAAGGAGGTTCTTCTCACCTGCCTGGTTTTCTCAGCAAGGCCTCAGTACACGTACCCTCTTGTCCATTGGCCTCAGTTGGCTCTCAGGCCCATGACCTGGCCACAGAAAAGGTGGTGAACGAATGTCTGGTGTTTTCAGGCTCCATGATGAGAAGCAATCACTACCAGCAAGAAGAAGGGGCTGAGGAGGGACTATTGAATAAACAACCCACAGTGTCGGGAACACAGACCAAAGATTCAGTAGAGCACAGGTGCCGGATTCTCTGAGGGGTGCACACACACTTCATTGAGAAAGTTATCTGATGGACATACTCACACCCATTCTTCATGTGGGTTGATTTATTTGAGCAGAGTAACTCCGGAGACAGAAGCCACACCGACTTCAGGCTGCCCCTCCAGGAGATGCTCCATTGATGGCCGTGTCACAGAGAAAGACAAATGACAAGCGAATGTTTCGAGGGGCTTTAGGAGGATACACACAGATGAAAGCTGTCACAGGTCCTAAACATACACACACACCTCTATATCTGACGCGATTCTCACACTATTCCCAGCTGTATTTTCATGGTTTATTATATTTACTTGCATTTTATGTAAAGGCATCTAATACACCAGAAAAGTCAATATTTGTCAGTAATTCTGCTCTCAGTCTCCTTTTGCCAAAGTGCTGTTTAAGCAAAAAAAGACATCTCTGGGCTACAGCTTAGGGTAGAATATATCATGAAAGTCTGTGCTGTGTGCTCAGTTGTGTCTGACTCTTTGTGACCCATGGACTATAGGCAGCCAGGCTCCTCTGTACATGGGATTTTTCAGGCAGGAATATTGGAGTGGGCTGCTATTTCCTTCTCCGGGGGATCCTCCCGACCCAGGGATTGAATCGTGTCTCCTGCGTTGGCAGGTGGATTCTTTACCACTAGCGCCACCTGGGAAATTCAGTCATGAAAAGTGAGGTGCTAATATTCTCTTTTGATTAATGAAAAGATGTAAGCTTAAAAAAATTGTTTGAAAGAGGAGAAATCAAATGCTTATCAGGTTCCAAATGTGAGTCAGTTGTAGTGAGGTGGCTGAACCTAGAGCCTGTCACACAGAGTGAAGTCAGTCAGAAAGAGAAAAGCAAATATCGTATATTAATGTGTATATGTGCAATCTAGTGAAATGGTACTGATTAATTTATTTGCAGAGCAGGAGTAGAGACACAGGAGCAGAGAACAGACTTGTGGACACAGTGACAGAAGGAGAGGACGTAAGATGAGAACGTAATTGATGGAATTGAGGACGTAAGATGTTATACACGACCGCATGTAAAAGAGGCAGCTAGTGGGAAGCTGCTGTATAGAACAGGGAGCTCAGCTGAGTGCTCTGCAATGACCTAGGGGGTGATATAGGGATGGGTGGAATGGAGGCTCAAGAGGGAGGGAGTATATGTACTCACAGAGCTAACATGTACAGCAGAAACGAACACAACATTATAAAGCAGTTATCCTCCAATTAAAAATTTTAAAAGAATAAAAGAACATTTATCAGGCTCCTTCTGCAGGCTGCATATTCTGCATATAATCTCACGGCCCCAGGCGTGGGGTGCGTGCTGTGTGTATGTGTGTGATGTGTGTGTCTGGTGTGTGTGAAGCCATGTATGTGTGTGTGTGTGTGTGTGTGTGTGTGTGTGGTGGTGGGGGATATGTATCTATGGGGATGTATGTGTGTGGTGTGTGTGTTTGGTGTGTGTGTGTGTGTGATGTGTGTGTATCTATGTGGGGTGTGTGTGTATGCTGTGTGTGTATGGGTGTGGTATGCATGGGTGTGCTGTGTGTGTATGTTTGTGATATGTATGGATGTGTTGTGTGTGTATGGGTGGAGTGTGTATATGTGTGTGGTGTGTGTGCATGGTGTGTGTATGTGTGTAGTGTATGTGTGTGTGTGGTGTGTACGTATGGTGTGTGTATGGTGTGTGTGTATGTGTGTGGTGTGTATGTATATATGGTATGTGGCATGTGTGTATGGTGTGTGGTGTGTGTGTATGGTGTGTGTATGTGTGTGGTGTGTGTGTGTATGGTGTGTGTATGTGTGTGGTGTGTATGTATGTATGTATGGTATGTGGGGTGTGTATGTATGTATGGTATGTGGGATGTGTGTATGGTGTGTGGTGTGTGTGTATGTATGGTGTCTGTATGTGTGTGGTGTGTGTGTGTATGGTGTGTGTATGTGTGTGGTGTGTATGTATGTATGGTGTGTGGCATGTGTGTATGGTGTGTGGTGTGTGTGTATGGTGTGTGTGTGTGTATGGTGTGTGTATGTGTGTGGTGTGTATGTATGTATGGTATATGGCATGTGTGTTTGGTGTGTGGTGTGTGTGTGTGTATGGTGTCTGTATGTGTGTGGTGTGCGTGTATGATGTATGTGGAGGATATGTACATGAGGGGGTGTATGTGTGTGATGTGTAGTGAAGGGATTGCAAGCCCCTTTTTACAGTGAGGGAGCTGACTTCAGGACAAATCCCACAGCTCATTGGTGGCTGTGTCCAAAGTCACAACCAGGTTGGAGCACGATTTTTGAGCACCCCTCCCCAGACAGTGTGACTGTGCTACAAACATGTAACCTCATAGGAGCCCTCACATTCGTGAGCCAAAAATCCCCTCTTCCTGAGGATGGAAACCCCTTCCCTGAGCAATAGGACGTCCCTGTGACTCAGATGGTAAAGAATCTGCCTGCATTGTAGGAGACCCCGGTTCGATTCCTAGGTCATGAAGATCCCCTGGAGAAAGAAATGGCAACCCACTCCAGTATTCTGGCCTGAAGAATCCCATAGACAGAGGAGCCTGGTGGGCTACAGTCCACGGAGTTGCAAAGAGTTGGACACAACTGAGGGACTAATGCTTTCATTTTCCTTAAGCAATGAGCGGCCCTGGCAGGAATGACCACTTTCATGAAATTCTGTTGTTGAGTGCATGGCCTGTGGCACTGCAGTGTCCTCAGGCCTGGCCTGTGTTGAGGAAACCACCAGCCAGTTTGCTGACCCTACAGTTCCAGTGGCAGCTGCTGGGCAGGAGGGGAGGCTGTCTTGGTGTGGGAGATGCTCACGTCTAATTATCACCCACAGATAACTCCTCCAAACCATCCCTTTACTGATTAAAATTCTACGGTTGTCTTCCTTACATTCTTATTTAATTTTTTCTTAAAGAAGGATAAGAGAATGCAACCTGTCAGTACCTCAGGATACAAGTGAGAGGCCAGGTTCTTCCGCCCCCAGGCCCTGAAGTCTGGCTTCTCAGTCAGAGCCCAGCTCCAGTCCTGGGTCACTAGCCAGGCTGGGCCTGTCTGGGCTGTGTGGCCTCCTCCCAGCTGGCAAGTCTCTCTAGGTATCAGTTTCTTCATTTATAGGAAGAAAGGGCTCACTCAGATGCTCTCAAAACTTGTCTCATGCTTTGAAATATTTGATTCTAAGATTTGGGGAAAACAATAACGTTTTCAGATCAGGGGTCACATCCAGATCACAACACAATCCATCCCCACAAGAACCTAAAGAACCTCTGGGACAGGATAGTTGCTTCAGCTCCAAGCGTGCCATCTCTAAGGTTGCATCTGAGATCTCTCCTTTCATGGGAGATCATTTATCTAATCCTTATGTGTCCTTGATTCAGTCTGATGAAATCTAAGAACACAGTAGTTATCAAGCCATGCCCAGGGACAGACCCAGCTATAATCCCTCCCTGAGAACAAATGAAGAGAACAGAATTAAGCAAGGAGATTTGTTAACCTCTCTACAAGGTTGTTTGCAAAAGAAAAAAAAAAATGCATGCCAGAAGTTTCCTCTAGCTTACCTCTAAAATAGACCTGAATCAGTGGTTTCTTCCCTCAAAGGCAGAGCTGTAAAACATTTCCCTACATCTCCTGTGCCTCTGTCCTGAGAACAGAGAGGTTGGCAGGTGGTGTGATCATAACCAGCAGACAGGGTGCCAGGCATATCTAAGGAACCCATTTCTACCATTCCCAGCCTCCCAGGGTGTCCTTACAATGCACCGCACTTGTCAGTGCTGTTGTTTAGTCGCTCAGTCATGTCCAACTCTTTGTGACCCATCGACTGCAGTGCACCAGGCTTCCCTGTCCTTCCTTATCTCCCGGAGCTTGCTCAAACTCATGTCCATCGAGGCGGTGATGCCATCCAACCATCTCATCCTCTGCAGCTCTCTTCTCCTCCAGCCATCTTTCTTTCCCAGCATCAGAGTCTTTTCCAGTGAGTCGGCCATTGCCAACAGGTGGCCAAAGTATAGGAGCTTCAGCTTCAGCAACAGTCCTTACCAACTGATTATAATGCCTGGGTTGGATGTGATAAACCTCTTAACACAATAGTTTTTAAAAAGTCTGTGCTGAACAACATGAATTGTGGGGTGTCACTTAATGTGCCTAGCAAATATTCCTGCCCAGACTGATTGTTCGAAGCCTTGATAACCAAAGCTGAGCCTTAATGACTCTTCCCTCCAGGCAGAAATGATTGAATCAAAGAGGAAAATAAAAACTGAGCATACTTATTCCTCTTCACAACTTTACAGTGTTAACCATTTGCCCCAAGGATGAATCTCACATAATTACGCTGTTAACCACTTGCCCCCAGGATGAATCTCAAATAATTCCATGTGTAACTGTGACTGTTTAATAATTGGCTCTCTGTTTCTCACCATTGCCATGGAGATGGACATCTTGGGCCATAGTGCCAGAGGCATCTCCTGTCTAAATGCATTCTGATCATCAGTGCAATTCTTGATGAGTCAAAGGCAAGCCCGGCTCGAACAGTGCGGTGGATGAGCCAAAGGCTAGTGGTGTGCGTGCCGTCTGATTCCTTCAGCGACACTGTCGATGCCAAGGCAGCAACTTGAAAGAGTTTTCAGTCAGCAAAATGCTCCTTCAAACACAATCTGACTCAGAGAGCTTGTCCATCAAATGGAAAAGTGGAGAAGCTCAGGTAGAAGGTTGAAGCTCTGGGGAGAATGGCCAGGTTGGAGGGAGGTTTGTTCCCTGGTTTCCTGGGGCACCTCTGCAGGGGCTGGGATGCTGAGATTGGAGGAGGTTAGCACATTCTGCCTGCAGTGCTCTGGGAGGGGCAAAAGAGAAAGCAACCAGCCCTGATTCACTTCTTAGCTAGAAAGGTTAGAACTAACCAGTCTATTTTTTTTGTTGTTCTTTTTAAAATTTATTTATTTTGAATTGAAGGATAATCACTTTACAATATTGCATTGGTTTCTGTCACACATCAGCATGAATCAGTCATAGTTATACACATATCCCCTTCTTACTGAACCGCCCTCCCAACTCTCACCCCTTCCCATCCCTCCATGTTGTCACAGAGTGCCAAACCAGTCTATTTTTTAATTTAATAAATCCCCTAGAATATGCACACACAGAAACAAAAACAACATTTTAAAGACCGAATCACAAAGGGACTTCATTTAGAGACACCCAAGAGCTCAAGTTTGAAGTACAACTTAGAGGAAGGGTGGGGACAGAATGACAGGACAGAGATGTGTGTTAAATCTCGTTTATGCCAGCTAACAAAAGCTGCTCAGCCTCCAGGAATTTTCCAGGACAACTGTTCAACATTGACTTTATTAAAAATTAGAGTATGTATCCAGCAATCACACCCCTTGGTATCTCTCCAAATAAGTTGAAAACCCTCACACAGATGTTTATAGCAGTTTTCGTTATAATCACCAAAACTTGGAAGCCACCAAGATGTCTTTTGGTAGGTGGTGAATAAATAAACTGTGATGTGTCCAGACAATGGAGTATGATTCAGCATGAGAAAGAAAAAGAGTATCAAGCCATGAACAGACGTGGAGGAACCCCAAACGCATGTTACTAATGAAAGAAGCCAATATGAAAAGTATACATACTGTGGAATTTCAACTCTATGAGGTTCTGGAAAAGGCCAAACAATGGAGACAATAAAAAGGTCAGCAGTCGCCAGGGACTAGGGTAAACAGGCCAAGCAGAGGATTTTTAGGGCAGTGCGATTGCTCTGAATGATACTATAATGGTGAGTACATGTCATTATACACATGTTCAAACCTCTAGCCTTGTGGACTACAGTCCATAGGGTCACAAGGAGTTAGCACAGCACGTAGATTACACAGGGCTTCCCAGGTGACTCAGAAGTAAAGAATCTGCCTGCAACTCGGAAGACGAGGATTTGATCCCTGGGTCGGAAAGATTCCCTGGAGAAGGGCATGGCAACCACGCCAGTGTTCTTGCCTGGAGTATTCCATGGACTGAGGAGCCTGCAGGCTACAGCCCCTAGGATCGCAAAGAGCTGGACATAACTCTGTGACTAAGCACAGCACGGAGATTATCCAACACCAAGAGTGAGCACAAATGTAACAATGGACTCTGGGTGATGGTGTGTCCATGTGTGCCCATCAGTTTTAACGAAGGCACCATCCAGGGTAGGGTGCTGGTAACAGGGGAACGTGTGAGTGGGGTGGAGGCAGAGGATTATGGGAGAATCTCAGTGCCTTCCCCTCAGTGTTCCTCTGAATTTAAAGGGCTCTAAAAAAGAAAGTTTATTAAAAGCTAACTGTCGTGTATGAGAGAAGAGGATAGCACTCTCCTTGACAAGGATGGAAGAGGCTCTGGGGCCTAACAACTCGCATTCGGTTACGACATTGCCACCTACTTTGTGGCATCTAACCACTGCTTTTTTCTTCTGCAGTTTGAATGACCTGTGGCTACATGCAGCAATATATTTAAATCCGATCACAATGCGATTAATCATGTATTACTATTTGGTAATTAAAGATAGTATTAAAATTTTTTAAATTAAACTATAAATTTTAATTAATAAAATACATTAAATTAGAGGTAATAAACATTCAAAAGTCACCACTTCCTCCTTGTTTATCACATTTTACTTTTATGTATGTTCTCAAGCTTACT
Source organism: Oreotragus oreotragus (assembly GCA_006410675.1). Lineage (NCBI taxonomy): Eukaryota > Metazoa > Chordata > Mammalia > Artiodactyla > Bovidae > Oreotragus > Oreotragus oreotragus. Next base: position 356,689 of record SJYX01020553.1, on the reverse strand, counting down.
CACTTGTATCATATCTGTAGAGTAGAATTATTATGTGTTGCTTGCTACTGGACTGCTCTTCCCCGTTCTGTGATAAGCGGCCTCAGTTGGGTAGCTTGAAATTGCATTGCCTGTCATGGGAATACTTACACGATAGAAATCACTATGTACAGGGTTTTTCCCCAGAAAGATTGGTTATTAAACACCACAACACCGATAACACGTACAGTATGAGCTCAGATATTGGGATAAGTAACACGTGTGCATCTGAGGATGCTCATCAAAGGACAGCTTTTTGGAAAAGATTATGGAAACACAGGTCTTCATATATGATTAAACCAAGTAATTCACTCTGAATGCATCCAAAGTCCTCTTTAAAATGGTTCCAAGGATTCTCTCTCCTGGAAGCCAGGAACCCTCACCAATTTGAAGAATTAAATCACTCAAATTTGAAGAAGAAACAGCTGCCTCAAGAGCAGCCCTCTTGCCATCAGAATTACTCAGATCTCGTTCTGAGAGACAGAAGTTAATTGCCAAACTATTTACTGTAATTAAGTCTATCAGCATGGTTTTCTCCTGATGAAAATAAAGATCGGTATATTGCATCTTCTGGGAAAGGAGTCTTTTATCTCCCCTAAATTAGAAATCTATGATTCTATGCAAGTTTTCCGGGGAAGGCAATGGCACCCCACCCCAGTACTCTTGCCTGGAAAATCCAATGGACGGAGTAGCCTGGTGGGCTGCAGTCCATGGGGTCACTAACAGTCGGACAGACTGAGTGACTTCACTTTCACTTCTCTCTTTCATGCATTGGAGAAGGAAATGGCAACCCACTCCAGTATTCTTGCCTGGAGAATCCCAGGGATGAGGGAGCCTGGTGGGCTGCCATCTATGGGGTCACACAGAGTCGGACACGACTGAAGTGACTTAGCAGCAGCAGCAGCAGCATGCAAGTTTTCTTCAAGACATGGCTTCCCCCGCCTCAAAAATATGAAAGACTTAAAAAAATTAATATTTACCATAATAGAGAAGCTGGTTGCAGGTACCATTAATTCACTGCAAGCACTATTGTATCCTGATACATTTCATCGAGGTTATTTAAATGTGTCTGAAGAATGTGTCTTTCACCAGCCTTTGCTTCCAGTGATAAACTATGAAATACTGAAATAGAGGTATTACATACCCTCTATTATCTATCTAAATGTATCTATCTATGTATCTACCATTTATCTGTCATCTATCATCTGTCAAAATATCTATCAATAATCTATTATCTATCTACTTATCTATCATATCTGTCATCTATCCATCGTACCTATCATCTATCATATCTTTCTTAGGGTCACACTATAGTAGCAATAAAAAATAATTCTTTGAGGAGAGATAGGAGTAGAAATAGCTATATTTCAATGATAGTGAAGACCACAGATTTTGGGTATCTATTTCCAGATATCTCACTATGTTTTATCTATCTCAAAAATTGTTCTCTATATGGTACTTTAAAACCTGCCTTTCTTCTGAATAATTTATTCCAGATATCTTTTTCAGGTCAGTTGACCTTGGTTGCCACACTGGGAGGCGGGACAGGCGGGAATAGCCCCAGACTGGCCCCTGGTGGCATGCCTCACCACCTGTGGGCTTCACAGGAGTCCTCCCGCGGGACTTCTGCCTGGCTCCGGCGGCAGCAGTTCCACTGGTGTGGCCAGGGGGTGGGGTGGGTTATGTGTGGGTATAGCCTGGGGGTAGGTTGGGTTCTGTGTGTGTGTGTGGACACATGGCTCTGGGGCTGTGGAGGCGGGGCTGGCAGTGGAGAGACAGGCAGCAGCTGCAGGAGCTGCCCCCATCTTCTGGTGCTGGCATGATGGCTGAGGAAGCTGAGCCCTTAGGCTGGAAGGTGGCCTCCCAGGTCGACAGAAAGAGAGAGAAGGCTAGAACCTGTGAACTGTTGGGCTGGCTTAGAAATTAAATATTTAGACATGTGCTAGGTAAGTTTCCACCCCTCCTCCCCTGGACTGGAAAATACTACGAGGAGACCTGAAGCCTTGTCTGTCTAATTTTTGTGCAGCTTGTCCTCTGGCAGCATTTGCAAACCAACTGGGAAATCATGTGTTTCTAGTACCACTTTCAGACATGCAAGTTCACGTACAATCCTGGATTTCAAATACCTTGAATCACACTTGCCACATTATGAAGAGCTTTCAAACACAGTTGACCTTTGAATAACAGGCGTTTAAACTGTGTGGGTCGTTTACACTTGGATTTTTCTCAGTAAATCTGTCCTACACTCTATATGCTCCCCGTGCAGGTGACGGCAGCCCACCAGGCTCTGCCCTCCCTGGGATTCTCCAGGCAAGAGCGCTGAAGTGGGTTGCCATTGCCTTCTCCAATGCATGAAAGTGAAAAAAGAAAGTGAAGTCACTTAGGCGTGTTCGACGCTTAGCAACCCCATGGACCGCAGCCTACCAGGTTCCTCCGTCCATGGGATTTTCCAGGCAAAAGTACTGGAGTGGGGTGCCGTTGCCTTCTCTGGAAAGCAAGAATACGGCCCCTTGGATAAGGAGGGTCCACTGTAAAGCTATCCTTGTATTTTTCACTGTATGGGGGTTGGCAACCCTGACCCTTGGTTTTTCAGGGGTCAACTGTGTGCCATGATTTCACTCAGAGCTCTCTTGCTTTGAAAGGACAGTTGCTTTCTGTGTCTTTACACAGAGTGGTGTCCAGATTCAACAAGGCTGCAGGACCCACATCTTACTCACCTGCCCTCCAGTTTCCTTCCTAATGTCCCCACCCTGCTCTATTTTCGGGGAAGGCAATGGCACCCCACCCCAGTACTCTTGCCTGGAAAATCCAATGGACAGAGTAGCCTGGTGGGCTGCAGTCCATGGGGTCGCTAACAGTCGGACAGACTGAGTGACTTCGCTTTCACTTTTCTCTTTCATGCATTGGAGAAGGAAATGGCAACCCACTCCAGTATTCTTGCCTGGAGAATCCCAGGGATGGGGGAGCCTGGTGGGCTGCCGTCTATGGGGTCACACAGAGTCGGACACGACTGAAGTGACTTAGCAGCAGCAGCAGCAGCTGCTCTATTTTATTTATTTTGATTTTGGTTCAGTGCTGTCCTTATTATAGGCTTTCTGGGGCTCTTATGATCACAAGTTCTTCTTGGGGTTGGTGTGGTGGGAATGGCTGGAAGCTGTTACTGCTAACCTCCAGGCTGTTACTTTGCCTCGTTGTCACTGGCAGTTCTGTGACTCATGCAAATCACTTTGCTTCTGAGTGCAAGTCTCTTCCTCTCAGGAGCCAGGTGACCATGCCCTCCCAGGTCCACCCAAGGGGTGGTGCTTTCTCAGAAGAACCTCTCAGAAGGTGCAAGAAGCAGATGCATGTACGGCACAGGAAACCCACTTCATGCTCTGTGGTGACCGAAAGGGAAGGACATCCCAAAAGGGGACACTTGTACACGTATCGCTGACTCACTTTGCTGCACAGCAGAAACTAACACAACATTGTAAAACACCTGAACTCTAATTCTGAAAAGTGTGCCATGAGAAAGCAGAAATTTAAAAAAAATAAAGAAGAATTTTTCTTGAAACCAATGGCAGAAGGGGATGCTTAAAACACCATGAATTTTCTGGATCCCAATAATAATATCAGACTTCCCAGGTGGCTCAGTGGTAAAGAATCTGCCTGCCAATGCAGGAGATGCGGGTCCAACCCCTGGGTCACAAAAATCCTCTGGAGAAGGGAATGGCAACCTGCTCCAGTATTCTTGCCTGGGAAATCCCAGGGACAGAGAGCCTGGTGGGCTACCACTCATGGGGTCGAAAAGCATCGGACATGGTTGAGTGACTGAGCATGCACACAGCAACAATATTGAAATATTAACAAACAAACCTTGTTGACACTGAGTCCCTCGAGTCCTTCACTTCGTCCTAGGTTACAGATAGCAGCGTCAGAGCAAGATCTGGTCCAGGTGGCTGGGACCTGGGGAGTTTATCTTCAATCCCACCACCTTCTCCCCCAACCTAGGCTTCTTTCCTTCTTGACACCCAGACCTTCCTTCCTGGGTTCCCCAAGGGCTGGCTTCCTATCTTCATCTTTCTACCAAGTGGACAGATCCCATGTCTCTGTGTGGCTATGGCTGCTATAAGGAGAGCCCAGCTAACTCAACTAAGGGAGGAAGAGTGGCCGGGAGTTTATGTGTAGCCCTGTTCTCTCCTCAAGGTGTTGACTGGCCACCGGCAGAGTGGACCCCAGAGGGCATCGTCTTCCTGAGTCACTCTCTAGTGAGCGCCCTTTCTCATGGCTACTGCAAACATCTGAGCATAATTCTCCTAGGTTAGGGATGTGTTATTTTTGCAGCACTTGGAAGCAGACTTGGTACCCTTAAGGGCCCTCCTCACCCACAACAGTGGCGTCTGTCTCTATTTAGAAAGGACACATGACTGCCTCTCTTAGCCCCACATCCGGATGCTCGAAGACATCTGGGATGAACGGACCAGGGGGTGACTCGAACCCCATGGTTTTCTCAAGATGTCCGGGAGCCCTCCCAGGAAGGGCGGCTGAGCAGCTCTCTGTGTCCTGGGTGCAGTCTCCGCAGGCGCCCAGCTGCCCCAGGATAGGGCCGGGCTGCTCCCATGTCACCACCAATCCCCCATCCCCACAGCCAGCTCTCAGCAACCAACAGCCTCCCCAAGGGCCTGAGGCTGTGGAGCCCGACGAGGGTGGGAGAGGATGTGGGAGGCAGGCAAGAGCTGAGTTCGGGAGGGGCCTGGCCTGGGAAGCGGCCAGCTTCCTATGTGAGTGGATGCTTTTTGGCTGACTGGCCACTTGACCTTGGCCTGAGCCCCTGGGAAAGCGCACCCTCCATGCTCTTGATTTATTTCTGGCTTCATGCATGCTTCCTATTTATGTTAACGTTCTGACAGAAGAGGGTTTCTGGAGAATTCTAAACCCTCTGTGTGACCCACCCCTGCTCCTGTGGGCCTGTCCCTCTGCCCGCCTCTCACCCCGTCTCAAGATCTTTCCATTTGGGCTTTTAAATTCTAAATGGGCTGAGATATCTGATGCACAAAACCCTCTGGGATGCGATTCTGGAACATTCAGAGTCACACCCTTTTTGAACACTGTGAACTGGGAGCTGCGTGGTCAGTCACTTCAGTCATGTCTGACTCTCTGCGGCCCCATGGACTGTAGTCCATCAGGCTCCTCTATCCATGGAATTCTCCAGGCAAGAATACTGGAGTGGATTGCCATGCCCTCCTCTAGGGGACCTTCCTGACCCAGGGATCAAACCTGTGTCTCTTATGTCTCCTGCATTGCCAAGTGGGTTTTTTACCACTAGCGCCACCTGGAAGCAGAGTGGAGCTAAACCCACTCATGTGATGACTTTGCATGTAACCAGGAAAACAGTAGATATGTTGGGGGAGCTTTGTGACTTCCCAGAACACATTGAGTCTGAAACCAGGGTCTCCTGAGCAGGCACTGGTTTACTGTGGCAGGGTTTTTTTTTTTTTTTTTTAACTGTAACTCGTAGAAGAGAGCAGGGGAGGTAGGGGAGCTGGGGGAAGGGTGTTAGCGTGCAGGACAGTGTCACATGAGACAAAATGACAAAAAGAAACCAAATTCATATGGGATGACAAGGGCTTCAGTCTGAAAGTGAATGACCTTGGTCTGACCTCTGCTCTGGCCCTATGAGCAGTGGGGCCTCTGGAGCACCAGGAATGTGTGGCACAGGGACACAAGGACCCAGAGGTGACCTCAGGACACAACCTCTGATGTGAAGGCCCAGAGATCGGAGATTCCCATGCTTCATCTTTGAGGAGCAGCTGAGGGTCAGGAGCAGGACTTGGGAAGGAAGTGGGGTCTTTGAGACCCTCTGAAGCCATCCTGATAGATGCTCCAGCCTGGTCATGGTCCTGTGAGATGGGGGTCCACAGGCAGAGCCTCTGTTGAGTCGGGAGGTGGGCCTCCTCTCTGTGACCTCTAGACAGTTGGTTGTGGACCATGGCATTTTCCCAGCAAAGAAGGTTTCGCTGACTTCCTCTGTTCCCAGGCTTTGTAGGGAGCGCTGGGCACAGAGTGGGGTCATCAACCAGGATTCAGCTGCTCCTTCTGCCCAGTGGGCAGGCGCTGCCCATGCTTCAGGAAAGGGCGCGAGGTGAAAAGGAACCTGCGCACGTGTTAAATCAGAGACACAAACTACCCGAGGAAAGTAGTGAAACACAGGGTGCGCGCATGGCGCGGGCCCCACGTCCGTGCTCCTTTCCGCCCCAGCCTGTGAGTTCTGTTCCCTCGTCCATGCTTACAGGGCATGTGGAAGGCAGAGCCTCAGGGATCAACCCTAGGAGATCCAGAAAAGCAGTGTGTCTCCATCAACCTATCAGACTTCGCTTGCTCTCTCAAGGTCTCCAAGAAGAGGGTCAGAGAAATACGGGGCACTGAGGTAAAGGGTGATAATGTAAAGATAGGAAAATGTGCCTTCAGGGATGGCACCCAGGGATGCAACCACACACAGGACAGCCTGGTTACCAGTTGATGAAAGCCACAGAGAAACACAGAGACGACAATGGGTCAAAAAATTACAGGAAACTCATGGATCTGTAGCCAAGTGCATGATGCGTTAGAGACAGAAGGAAAACAATTGCGCAGGTCGAAACTTTGTGAATGAGCCAAGATTTAAAACAACTTGAAATGTTTTCAAAGTATTCCTTTTTGCTTGGAAATAGTTAGAGCTTTAAAAATATTTCCAAACCCTACCAATGAAGGACATACTCGGATTCTTAACCAGGTGATGTTTTTGAAATGCAGATTGTGAAAGCAGTTCTTTTAAGAGAACATAGAATACCTTTCATGTTTGACTTCTAAAACTTGTATATGTTTTACCAATAACGTAAGACTGCATGGCTTGAAATGTGCAGGGATTCAAGAGTTTTAAACAAATGTATGCTTTTGGGGAAACGATATTTTGGTGGTTCATCTTTGATCTTTAAGTCGACCTGTCAGTAGTATGGATGGGATTTTCTGTTTGTCAAGCCTTCACATTTCTATGAACCTGTGGCAGAGGTTCCTGCCTTGGCCACTCTCTGACCCACGAATGCTGGAGAAGAAGCTGTTTAAAAAGCCTTGACCCCTCCCTTAAATACATGGTAGAATTTGGACAGGTAATTTTAGATTTTAAGCCCCAGAGCTGAGGTCCCTTGGGAATACAATTCTGAAGCAAGCTTTGACCGACTGGTCTTGGAATATGATATCTTGTTTCTTTGTCTTTATGGATTTGTATCCCATATTGGAGTATAGTTGATTTACAACTATATTGTATTAGTTTCAGGTGCACAGCAAAGTGAGAAGTTTGAGGGCAAGAGGACAAGGGGGCAGCAGAGGGTGAGATGATTGGATGGCATCACTGACTCAAAGGACATGAGTTTGAGCAAACTCCAGGAGCTAGTGAAGGACAGGGAAGCCTGGCGTGCTGTAGTCCATGGGGTTGCAAAGAGTCAGACACAACTGAGTGACTGACCAATGATAGCAAGGTATATCNAGGGGGCAGCAGAGGGTGAGATGATTGGATGGCATCACTGACTCAAAGGACATGAGTTTGAGCAAACTCCAGGAGCTAGTGAAGGACAGGGAAGCCTGGCGTGCTGTAGTCCATGGGGTTGCAAAGAGTCAGACACAACTGAGTGACTGACCAATGATAGCAAGGTATATCAGTTATGCATATACATATATCCTCTCTTTTTTAGATTCTTTTCCAATATAGCCTGTTACAGAGTATTGAGTAGAGTTCCCTGTGCTGTACAGTAAGTCTTTATTAGTTATCTATTTATAACAGTGTATATATGTCAATCCCCATCTCCCAGTTTATCCGGTAACCATAAGTTGGTTTTTTATATTGGATCTCTTTCTATTTTGTAGATAAATTCATTTGTACCTTTCTTTTAGATTCCACATATAAGTGATATCCTATGATATTTGTCTTCCTTTGTCTGAATTACTTCACTCAGTATGACAATCTCTAATTTTGGTTTTCTGAGCAGGAACCACACAATTCTTTGTTATGTAGGCCATCCTTTGGGCAAAGTTATTTTTAAAGTGTCACAGTCTCTTAATTCTAGAACCCCAGGCGGATCACCTATGGGAGATGGCAGGGATGAGCTTACAGAGATGGAGGTGCCTTGGGTAAGCCTCCCCACGCTCCCCCATGGGTGGACGTGGACATGGGGCCCCCCTTCCCCTGGTGGCTTCATCTTCTTCCCACCAATTGCTCAGCTTCCACAGAGCTTTAGCCAACAACTCCTGAGGACTCAAGATCCTGCCTGATTAGAAACAAATCCAGGTGCTAACCTGCAGACATAAGTCATATAATCTAAACACTGAGATGTCACAAATCATAGTTTACATTTTCCCATATTATTTGCAAATATATAGCCTGGACATAACTGTCCCAATGGTGAGCAAGGCCATCCCAGAGCAAGAATTCTAGGTCGACTTTCAGGCCATGGCAGCCTTGTGCTAGGACGTGGGCAGAAAGTCTGGCTATCCTTTCTGTTAGGAGAGTCTACATTTTGCTGTCTTTGCTCTGGGGTCTGACACCACTGCCCCCAATGCTAGTGTTTATTGACTGTTTACACTGCTGAGCTGGTGGCTCCTGGCTTCTCAGCGACCCTTCTTACATCACTGCCAGTGTTAACCATCCTAGTGTGTTGCAGGTGAGAAAAATACAGACTCTTAAAAGCCCCTTGAAAGCCCCTATTCCAGGCCTGAGAAGCCACTGTTCTCTGGTCTCTTGTCTTTAATTCCACAGGTATTTTCCAAGGGCCTCCTGCACACCTGCAGTGGCATGTCCTGTCCAGGGGCAGCGCCCACCCATGGGGTCCCACCAGAGACCCAAGCTGACACTGTAAGTGGTGTGGAAGGTCACATGCGGGGGTGGGAAGAGCGGATGAGTGTTGGACTGGGCCCTCCAACCCCTACTTTGATGACTCCTTTTCTTCACCCACGAACTGAACCCACATCCTTATCTCAACTCCTGGTCTTTCTGAGCTATCAGTGGGGACTTCCCTGGCAGTCCAGTGGTTAAGACTCTGTGCTTCCAGTGCAGGGTTTTGGGTTCCATCCTTCGTCAGAGAGCTAAGCTCCCACATGCTTCATGGCCAATAAACCCAAACATAAAATAAAACATAAAATAGAATTTGTATTATAACAAATTCAATAAAGATTTTTTAAATGGTCCACATCAAAAAAATAAAATTAAAAGCATCAGGGTAACCACGCAGGAGACAAAGTTTGGATCCCTGGCTGGCAAAGATCCCCTGGAGAAGGAAATGGCAACCTACTTCAGTATTCTTGCCTGAAGAATCCCATGGACCTACAAGCCTGGCGGGCTACAGTCCATGGGTCGAAAAGAATCTGATCGATCAACTAAACAATAACAACAGAAGGGAAAGAGTGCTGAGGTCAGTTTTAACATCTGGAAGAGCCATTTCACAACCCAGGGAATGCATGTGAGGCTCCTTGGATGGGATCTTTACCAGCCAATATGTTATCCTCAGATGGGGACGGCTGGACCATAGATGCCAGGAAGGGAGGGCAGACAGCCTGTGTTTGGACCAGGTCTCCAGTCTGTGAGTGTCAGTTCCTCTACTCAAAAAACCCCAAAGCCCATGTGGGGTGCCTTATGGGAGCCCCATATCTGCTAAACAGCCATCGAGAAGGAGCCCCTGGCATAGGACCAGCCCCAGTCTTGCCCTGGAAAAGAGACTCGGGCCTGGGGCTAAAGCTGGGGGTGGGGCCGGTGGGAGGGACAAAAGGGTCCCCAGAGCTGGCTGAGGGTCAGAGGCCCTCTGACAGCTGCTCCTACCTCTGGCCCAGCCTTGCCCTCGAACAATGTCTCAACAAGGCCGTGTGTTGCCCCTATCTCCTCCCTATTAAATGTTTGTGCGTGGGAGAAAACACGTACAACAACAAAGTTATGCCCGCATATGACCAGCACTAAGGTCAAGAGGGGACAGCTTCCCGGGAGAGCCCGGGCAGAGGAGACGAGGACGCCACCACTGGCAGTGACTTTTTAGAGTTCGGGGGTGCACACACAGGGTCCCTGTAGTATCCTCTGTGTATTTTTTTAAAATGATTTTACTTCCTTACTTGTTTTCTGTCGAGTGGGCTGGGGCTCTTCGCTGCTGCTCGGCTTGCTTGCTTCTCTCTAGCTGCTGTGAGCGCGGGGCACTCTTCCCTGCAGTGCTCAGGCTCCTCACTGCGACGGCTTCTCTCGTTGCAGAGCACAGGCTGTAGGCATTCGGGCTTCGGCAGTTGTGGCACAGCGGTCAGTAGTTGCGATCCCTGGGTTCTCAGTAGTTGTAGCACATGGGCTTCGCTGCTCTGAGGCGTGTGGAACCTTGACAGACTACAGACTGAACCCATGTCTCCTGCATTGGCAGGCACACTCTTTACCACTGAGTCACCAGGGAAGCCCAGGACTGTGTTTTAAATGTCCACAATCAGTGTATTACTAAGAAGACATCCCTTTGCCTTCTTGACCCGCTAGACTTCGGTTCTGCACCCTACCGAGCAGCCTCGGCCCCTGAGGCTGAGTGCCTTGCAATTTCTGCTTATGCTGTGTCTGCCTGGGACCCACAACACACTCAGAAAATGAAGAAAATGGCAGCTCATGTGTCTTCCACTCTCGCAGCCTGGCCCTTCCACAGTGAACAGTAACAAAACCGCACCAGCACTTTTAAGAAAACTGCTGAGGATCAGGCTTCCCATCATCCAGACTGGAAACTGCCTTGTGTGCGTCTGGGCTTGTTAGCTGTCTGGTGCAGGGAGCAGTCCTTTCATTTTGTGATCAGCGTCTGGATCATTTTCCTCTCCATACTACACTCGTGGAACAGCCCACACGGCATCTTTGCTGGTCACAGAGAAACACTCCTGGCAGGTCAGCCTCACTGCTTCATCTTCTGTAGTCTCTGGACTTTGATTTCCCAGAGATACATCAGGCTCCTAGCTTCTGGGGAATCAGCTGACAATAGTGAAAATCTTTGGGACCTCCCCGCTTTAACTGCTCCAAGCCCTGCAGATACCAATGTACCATTTGGACTGCGTTTTCTTTAAGGCTTGTCTGAGCTCAGGCTGATGTAACAAAATACTGCGGACCAGGTGGCTTAAGCTACAGATAGTGATTTCTCAGAACTCTGGCAGCTGAGTCCCAGAACAAGGCACTGATGGGTTTTGTTTCTGGTGGGTGCTGTATTCCTGGTTTGCACAGGACTGTCGGCTGAGTCCTCACATGGCAGAGAGAGATACTAAGCTCTCTGATGTCTCTTCTTATTGGGTGCTAATCCTGTCATGGGGGCCCCACATCACAACCTTATCCAACCCCAGTTACCTCCCAAAGACTCCATCTCCAAATATCACCCCAGTGGAAATTAGGGTTATAACGCATGAATTTTGGGAACACATGATTCAACCCAGAGCAAGGCTCAGACCACCTTGGAGCTTCACAATTTGCATGTCTTGGCGTTTGGCTTAGCCAGTCCCAGCATTCACGTTGAGATGGCTTCTTTTGCCTCTGGGAGGAGGGAACCAGGCCTTTTTATGCCTGGAACTGTTAGTACAAGGAGATTACCAAGTGAAACCAGGCCCAGAATCCACACTGGCCTTCCCTTCTGCTCCCTGGTAGCCTCACTGTGTGTGCACGCCACGCTAGGACATGGTCACAGTGGTCCTCCCAGGCCCCTCTGCCCGCCAGAGCCAAGAAGTAACAAGTGTGATGGAGGCTCCCAGATCCGCTGGGGCTGCTGATGGCTCCCTGGGACTCACCCTGGGTTGTGGCCCTGCACCTTCAGAAGGAGTCCACACCTGATGTGGTCAGTGTGGGGTGTTGGGTGGCTCGGCCCCGTGCCTCAGTCTAGAACATCTCCAAAGCACCTCCCTGCCCTGGAGCTCCCTGGGGGTTGGCTGAGGCATGTGCCCTGTCCCTCTTCTGTCCTGTCCCCGATATGCCCTTTCTGGCCAACAAGACAAAACCTACTGGAACTAAATTTGAAGCTGGAAAGAGCTATGTGGGCTGAGATGGCAGGTTGAACCCACATGTTTTATCTCCTCTCTGTGCCCCCTCCTCCTGTCCTCAATCTTTCCCAGCATCAGGGTCTTTTCCAATGAGTCAGCTCTTCGCATTAGGTGGCCAAAGAATTTGTGTTAAACCATCTGCATGTATTTCAGTTAAGCAACAATGAAACAGCAAGATGGAGGTTTTGAAGAAAATCGCTTTTCACTTCTCCCTACTGTGGTCAGAAGGGACCTCAAGCAGGTGGCTCAGAAGCAGGAGCCACATTACCAGCACTGCTGAACTCTTTCTCACGGCCCACCAGACACTTCAGGCAGTTTTGTGGGACCCCAGGACCCCCAGGACCGGAGTTTGGGGACCATAGCGTAAACTAAGGGCTAGAGACTTCATCTTCTTTAGGCAGTGTGTTTCCTTTCTAGGGAGTGTGGTTTTTGGTTTCTACCTCACCAGTCCTGGGCATGCAGGCATGCCTGCTAAGTCAGTTTAGTTGTGTCCAGCTACAGACTATGGACTGTAGCCTGCCAAGCTCCTCTGTCCATGGAATTCTCCAGGCAAGAATACTGGAGTGAGTTGCCATTTCCTCCTCCAGGGCATCTTCCCAACCCAGGGATCGAACCCATGTCTCCAGTGGCTCCTGCGCTGCAGGCAGATTCTTTACCATTGAGCCACTGCCGGTCCTGTGCATGAGTCTAATCCCAGCAGCCATCCAATCATGGCATCATTTGAAACCAGAGATATGAGGGACCTGAGTTAAAAAGAAAAACATATCCTACAATAGTTCATGGATGAAGAGCCTTGAGATGCTCCTGGGGTTTGTGAAGGTCATGAGTGTCCTTCAAAATCAGTGAAATGCAAAAGCCTGGCTGCACTCCAGAAGGACACCACTGGTGGGATTTTCCATCCCAAGCATCTGGAGCTCCGTGGGGAGATGCCATGGGAGGGAGCTGGTGAGAAAATATCACCTCGCAGAATGAAGGCATTTTAAAGAGGTTCAAATGGCGATAAGGACATGGAAGAGATTTGGGTGGGCCAGCTTATCAATGATCTGGAACAATCAGGGAAACTGGTGGCTGAGAGCTGCATGTCTGTCAGTCATTCCACAGCAGGTATGGGGGAGGCAGGCGCAGCCCCTCCAGAGTGTCCTAGGCAGTGATGGGCAGAGAGGACATGTAGGGAGACAGAGAGAGGGGAGACGCATGCGATGTTCAGTGAGCAGCATCTCAGATCTGTGTAACGCAGGGCTTTTCACAGCATGTTCTAAGGAAACCATAAAGGTTTGATGCAGCAAGTGACGGATGGCCTTGTATGGGACAGCGGGCATCATCAGCCAGGGTCTGAACACAGTGACAGCTCAGCTTCTGTCGATGCTGTGCTGCTCTGTCTCCCGGTCCCCACATGGGGTTTCACTTTGGGTCCCTGACTCCCAGGAAGATGGGCCTGGCAGGTGGCCTCCTGATCTCCGTGGGGGAAGGGGAAGCAAACTCTCAGGCCTGGGGTCTTCACTAGCGAGTGACTGCAGCAGACGCAGAGCCGAGGTCCCTCCTCAGCTGTGTGGGAGCCTATGTGCTGTAAGAGCCTTTCAGGTGATTCTGATGCTCAAGTTGGAGGATCCATGCCCTCTCTGACTTCCCCACAGAACAACTAACTCAGGTTCACAGGGACCAAGAGGGAGGTGTGGTAGGGGTCAAGGTTCAGGGCGATACTAGCCTGAATTGTGGTGTTGGAGAAGACTCTTGAGAGTATCTTGGACTGCAAGGAGATCAAACCAGTCAGTCCTTAAGGAAATCAACCCTGAATATCCATTGGAAGGACTGACGCTGAAGCTGAAGCTCCAATACTTGGCCATCTGATGTGAATAACTGACTCATTGGAAAAGACCCTGATGCTGGGAAAGACAGAAGGCAGGAGGAGAAGGGGTCGACAGAGATGAGACGGTTGGATCAGTGACTCAGTGTACATGGGTTTGAGCAAACTCCTGTGATGGTGAGGGACAGGAAGCCTGGTGCGCTGCAGTCCATGGGGTTGCAAAGAGTCAGATACGGCCTAGTGACTGAGCAACAGCAATCAAGGTGGGAAGGTCCTGACACTGCCCTAAAATGAAGGTGCTGCCAGAAGCAGGATTAAGGGGAATCAGCGCGAGAAAGAGACAGAAGAGGCCAGGGAAGCAGGAAGTCATTTTAAACGCACCCGGGACTTAGGTCTCTGAACAGTCATGGTGAGCCGACAGGTCACAGCCGGAAGAAGACTGTTCTTGCTCACAGTTCCCAAGGGGTGGGGGCCACACAGGGGAAACACCGGGGAGTGTGGAGGTGGAGAAGCAGGTGGAGGGCCTTTGTTGTGGTTTTCCTGCGAAGAGGTGGGGAGGCAGGATTGGGAGGCTGAGTAAACTCAGAATTAGAGGGTCTCAATAGTGTCAGCAGGCTCCGGGCTGCAGCGCCGGTCTCTGGTCTCTGGGACCCAGGGGACCTTCAAGGCAGGGGGCATAAATGGCCTGGGGCATGAGTTACAGAGAGAAGATGGCTGAATGCGTGGGCTCTGGGCTGGTAGGTTGCACGTCAAATGTTTGCTTCTCTAGGAAATAGCAAAGCCTGGGAGGGGCAGTCCCTCCCCAGGTCCTCGAGGTCCTAAGCTGTCAAACCCTCATCAAATCCCGAGGAGCCTGGCGGGCTACAATTCATGGGGTCACACAACAGCTGGACACAGCTAAGTGACTGCGCACAGAAACACCGCATTGTCCTCTGGGTGGCAAAGGGCACCCGAGAATAAATGTCTGAGAATTTAATGTCTGCGAAAACAAATGTCGAAGCCAACCCCACTGTCTGAATTTGAAGGCAATAGCCCCACCTGGAGAAGGAGGTGAGCACTTCATCACTGGGGACTCACGTGGAAGAAGTGTGGAGATCAGGGTGAGCAGGATCCAGGAGAGTCACCTCCTGAGGATCTTGCAGTGGCCAGGCGCCTGCTTCACACACTCGTTTGGTCCCCTCCCCAGCCCTGGGACTCTGTGTTGTGATTCCCAGAACTGAAGCTCCTGAGACCACAGCACACAGCTTCCCGGTCCTATCCCAGCCCATCCGTGGGCACACACCTGCCCTGCTGCTCTTCTCCAGGACTCTGTAGTTCACGAGTCCAGAGAACACCTTCTCCTGGCTCTGGACAGGCCAGGAGGGGGCTCACAGAGGTTAGCAGACACACCCGATCCCAGGCCAGGCCAGTTTGCACTGGAACCTGAAAACCCTCTCCCGTACAAAATGCAGACTGAACCGGGGGATTCTCATACACACCGCATGTGGTATCAGTAAGCACATTTTGTCATCTGAATGTTATTCAAATAAAGCATTAGGAACCCTCCGGCTTACACTACCAGCTCCACATGCAGCAACAAAAAAGACCCAGGGTTTAGGATAAGGGGTTTGTTAGTTGACTGTAAAGAAGAAAGGCCTCTTTCACTCTAAATGAAAAATAATGTGGGGTGGGAGGTGGGAGGGGGGTTCATGTTTGGGAGTTCGTGTAAAAAAATAAATAAATACAANCACTACCAGCTCCACATGCAGCAACAAAAAAGACCCAGGGTTTAGGATAAGGGGTTTGTTAGTTGACTGTAAAGAAGAAAGGCCTCTTTCACTCTAAATGAAAAATAATGTGGGGTGGGAGGTGGGAGGGGGGTTCATGTTTGGGAGTTCGTGTAAAAAAATAAATAAATACAAAAAAATATATATAAAAAAAAAGAAAAATAATGGAAACTTAGGTGTGTACAGTGGAGAAGAAGTCAAACTCTGAGTAACTAAAGTCTACAATATAAACAAGAATGGAGGGAATCTGACTGTCGTTTGTTTCTATGTAAACCTCTTCCACCAGAATAAGAGATCCCAGAGGGGTAGCACGCATTCCCTGGAGGCTCAGCCAATGTACCTGAACTGCGGAGTGACTCTCTGAGTGCATACAACACAGCAGGTGCTTGTTAGATGTTTATTAAACCAACAAGGGGATAAACTTGGCAGGATTCTAGAAACAGCTGCCTTCAAAGTAGTTAGTTTGAATTTGTTATCACCTTTCAAATAAAAATATTTTGGAGTACACTTGTATAACATGAACCCAATTTTCCATTTCAACAATAATAAGACCAATTATTTAAATAAATTTCAAATATGTTGAGAGTTTTGTCATTCACTTGTGTGTGTGTGTGTGTGTGTGTGTGTGTGTGCTCCATCATGTCCTATCCTTTGTGACCCCAAGGACTGCATCACACCAGGCTTTCCTATGCTTCACCATCTCCCAGGGTTTGCTCAAACTCATGTCCATTGAGTCAGTGATGACATCCAACAATCTCATCCTCTGTCACCCCTCTTCTCCTGCCCTCAATCTTTCCCAGCATCAAGGTCTTTTCCAAGCAGGAAAGAAATCCAATGGAAGCTAGGAGGTAGGCGATGGTCGAGGGAGAAGCTGAAAGCAGATAACTCAGAGCAACGTGGGGTCCACAGCATAGGAACCAGTGGACTGTCTCCTGCAGGAGCCACTGTGCCTGTAAACCAGCTTCAGCCTCTCCCATGAGTCACGCAACTCAAGAGTCGCCTCCCCAGAGAGGAGAGTCCTATTGGTGTGGCTCAGGTGGCATGTCCATCTCTTGGTCATCAGAGAACAGGACTGATGACTAAGCACCATCAAGAATGTTCCCTGTGGGGACTTCCCTGGAAGTCCAGTAGTTAAGACTTCCCCTTCCTATGCAGGGGATGTGGGTTCAATCCCTGGTCAGAAAGCTAACGTTCCACATGCCTCGAGGCCAAAAGATACAAGACATAAAACAGAAGCAATACTGTAATAAATTCAATTGAAACTTTTTAAATGGTTCATATCAAAGAATCTTAAAAAAAAAAAAAAGAAGGCTCACTGTTCAGGAAGGGGAGTTACTCACGAAAAAATGAAAGGATATTGTGGCTCAGATGGTAAAGACCCTGCCTGCCGATGCAGGAGACATGGATTTGATCCCTGTCGGGAAGATCTCCTGGAGGAGTAAATGGCCACCCACTCCAGTATTCTTGTCTGGAGAATCCCATGGACAGAGAACCCTGGTGGGCTACAGTCCATGGGGTCGAAAAGAGGGACACAACACATCAGAAATAAAGAAGGAATGGAGGATGAAGCGTCATACATCGACCACGACCAGCAAAGCTTCATGTCACCCCAGTGCCCAGAAAAAGGAGCATTTGAAACCCAGTTGTTCTGCACTGTTCATAGATCTGAATTTGTGAGTTTTCCTCCTCACTAGAATGTGTTTGCAACCACCCTGATCAGCACCCTGGTGCTTTCAGGTCCTCCATAGACATGTGTGGGGCAACTTTGAGCTGCCCAACATCAAGGACACCCGCTGGGGTGGACCAAAATCATGCCCTGACTTCTTGGATTAGCTCCCAGACCAGAAACAAGTGTCTTCCTTCCAGCCTACTTAGTACCACTAAACTTTTGTGCTTTTGTTGGTGACTTCATGTTTGTTTTACTAAGTAATTAATTTTTTGGCTGCACTGGGTCTTCATTGCTGTGTGGGCTTCCTCTAGCTGTGGCGAATGGGGCTACTCTCTAGTTGCAGTGCGTGGGCTTCTCATTGCAGTGACTGATTTTGTTGTGGAGCACAGGCTCTAGGCTGCGTGGGCTTCAGTACTGGTGAGGCATGGGCTCAGCTGCTCCACGCTGTGTGGGAACTTCCCAGAGCAGGGACGGAACCTGTGTCCCCTGCACTGGCAGGCAGATTTTTAACTACTGGACCACCAGAGAAGTCCCTGACTTCATATTTTAAATGGCTTTTGTGAGTTGTGTTGAGGTGCTGTCCGTGTTCCCAGGAACAAGAAGGTTGCAACATACCTGTTGGAGAAAATGTGTAAGTTGGATGAGCTTCCTTCAGGTGTGAGTTACGGTCCTCTTGGCTGTGAGTTCAATGTCAGTGGATCTGCACTATAAGTTGAATTAGATGTCTTTAAACAGAAACACACATGAAACAAGGCTGTGTATTGCTCAGATGACCAGAAGCTCCCAGGGATTGAATCTGGTCTTACTCCTGGGAGTGGCAGTTCAGTTCTCAGCAACTCAGTGTTTGAGGTGATGTTATAGATAGAAATGACAATGAATAACAAGATTAGGCTGTATGCATGTTGCAATGATTGGCCTTTGGACTTAATTTTCACGCTGCACCTCTCTCAGATTTATTGTGATTTCATTTCACTTCAAACTAGCCATTTTCTCACCGCTCTTGCATATTTATGAATTGATTGTCATTTGATTGTGTGCTGTACTCGCATCTTAAGCCTCTCATCCCAGGGAAAGGAGGGGAGAAAAGATGGGCAGATGGGCAATATGGAAAGAAACATCAAGAGCCTCCCTGGCAGGTTAAAGAGACAGCAGTCCTCCCATTTAAGGAAAGCAATCAGCTGAGCTCATACAAATACTGCATTTCCCTTGCAAATGAGGCTCATCACCAGCTTCTTTATGATTTCTTAGCTGGAGTGAGCTTCTTTCTTACAGCTCACTGTATCCTCCTAGAAAATTGTCTCAGACCTGAATTATATTCTCAGCCACATTGAATTATGAAGCTTGCCACAAAGCTATGTGCGAGCACATGTGTTGGAAGGAGCTGTCTGGCCCTGTGAGATTTCTCCCAAGTAAACGTGTACCCTGGATTTATAGAAATATTCTTTTAACATATTTTATTTACCTTCAATATGAAACCTATGAATGCCAGGCTTATAATTACTAAGAAACTTTATCAAGTGACTTGGCTCAAAATAAAATCTAAACCAAAGAGAGAAAGAGTCTGAGTGCATGTAATTATCTAGTTATCTCCTGATAGTACCACCTGACTTGATCAAATGCCCCACTCTAGACAGACACTGTTTTACAAAACAGCTTGTGTTTTTATGGGAATTTTTTATGCAACTGTATGGGTAGGAAATTTGTTTTTAATGACAATATTTTCAAATTTCAAGCAATCTTATTCCATAGACATTAATATGAAAATAGGGTCGCCTGCACTGTACGTAGATGCTTTACTGGCTGAGGCACGAGGAAAGCCCATGAAAATAGGGAATGAGAACGTGTTAATAATTCACAGAATGAGAAATAACCAATAAACACATGATGAGAAGACCAAACTCATGCATAAGGAAGTAACATGCAAATTTAAACAAGTTACAACTGTTCATCCATTAAATTGATAAATACCATTTATTAAGTAATATTTAAGTAGTGTTTATAGAGGAGTAACCAAGAGGCACACTCAGAAGTTGCCAGTTGGGGGGACTTCGCTGCTGGTCAAGTGGTTAAGACTTCATCTCCCAATACAGGGGGTGTGGGTTTGATCCCATGTCAGGGAGTTAAAATCCCACATCACTTGTTGTCAAAAAAAAACCAAAACTCAGAAGCAACATTGAAGCAAGTTCAATAAAAACTTTAAAAATGGTCTGCATCAAAAAAAAACAAGCAAAAAAAAAAAAAAGAAAGAAATTACCTGTAGTTATGTTCTCATGATGGGAAATTTGGCAATGTATGTAAACACTTTGAATTATGCACGTCTTCATAAATTTATCCTAAAGAATGTCAAAGCCATTTTCATTAAAGAGCTGTGTGTGTGTATGCTCAGTCACGTCTGATTCTTTGGGACCCCAAGGACTGTAGCCCCACCAGACTCCTCTGTCCGTGGGATTCTCCAGGTAAGAACACCAGAGTGGGTTGCCACTTCCTTCTCCAGGGGATCTTCCCCACCCAGGGATGGAACTCATGTCTCCTGTAGCTCCTGCATTGGCAGGCAGGTTCTTTACTTGGGAAGCCTAGTTAGAGAGTTACATACAAGGATGCTCAATGAAACGTTGTTTACATAGTGAAAAATTGGGAACACACTGTGTGCCCAATAAGAAGGGAAAACTCAATAAATTGTGGTCTCTCTTAAGGATGAAATGTCATAATACATCTATTAAGATTTGTGTTTTGGAACAATGGGCAAGGTAATAAAACCACAGTGATTGCTACACTCCTCAGACAGGTAAAAATCTAAACCTGTAACAGTCACAATGGGAAGCAATGCAAACTCTGTGCACAGCTTGTGGGAATAAGGCTGTGAAAACCACTCTGGGGATGAATTTGGCCAGACAGTTGTCCCCACTTTTCTGAGGAGGATATGGTCCAAGGTCTCCAGTGGGGGCCTGGTTGTACCAAACCATGCATGCACTATGGGCTGAGCTGATGGTGCAGTGCTAAAGAGCCCGCCTGCCAATGCAGGACATGCAGGTTTGATCCCTCGTTTGGGAAGATCCCTTTGGAGAAGGGAATGGTAACCCAATCCAGTATTGCTGCCTGAGAAATCCCCTGGACAGAGGAGCCTGGTGGGTTGCAGTCCACTAGGTCATAAAAGAGTCAGACATGGCTTAGCCACCAAGCAACTACAACAACAACAAATACACTATGTTTCCTCCTATACATACTTGTTATAAAATTTAATTTATACACTAGGCATAGTAAGAGATGAACAGCAGTAACTAATAAAATAGAACAATTATAGCAGTATACTGTAACAAAGGTTATGTGACTATGCTCTTCTTTCAAAATATTGTATGGTACACATTTAATGTCTTTTCCATCTTAACTGAACTCTTACCATGCCCTGTGGCTCTAGCTTTTTCAGTTTGAGGTGTGACAGCAAAACCAGCACAAATGTCTTATTCCTCTTACAGAAATAAGTTTGTTCTTACTGTAGATCTTAGCAACCTTAGGGTACAATATATATATACATTTTTTTCTTATTGAGAATTTTGAGCTTCATACCTAAAAGAAGCTCTTTACTGCTTGTCTCTGCTGTGTCTGAGCTGCCATCTCACTTCTCTTGCACTTTGGGGTCATTATTAAGTAAAATAGGGGTCACTTAAACACTAGCCTTGTGGTATTGTGACAGCCAATCTGATGGCTACTAGGTGACCAATGAAGGGACAAACTGGACAAAGGGATGATTCACAAAGGATGTCCCTCATTGGGACAGAGTGGGATGACAGATGTGAGATTTCATCATATTACTCAGGACGGTGCACAATTGAAACATCACAAGTTGCTTAATTCTGAAATTTTCCACTTAAACATTTCAGATGGTGGCTGACCATGGCTAACTAAAACCTTGGAAAGTGAAACTGGAGATGAAGCGGAGCCAAGGCAGGAAGGTGGGTTGGCAGCACCTTCATGCAGTGAGTCTAGGGTGACCCACCACATAGCAGGGAGGGAGCCTAGGGTGACTTGAGTCCACATGGGGGAAACTCCAGACAAAATACTATCTCCCAGAAAAAAAGGTGGACAGAAAGCAAAACAGAGAAAACTGTGTAAAAATAAGATATCATTTGTTTTGATTTAAAAACATGAAAAATGATATTGTATCTTGCACAAGAATATCAATATATGAAAGGCAGATATGAAGACATATAATCACCAAAATCTGCAAGAAGGTTGACTCTTTGTGGTTGGGAAATGAGTAAGACCCAGAAAGCGGGGGTGCATACGGAGATTCAACTGGGTTTGAATATTTCTTTTTGTTAGAAAAGTAACGCTTATTATTGACAGTTTGACAAATTTAGAAAAGCACACCCCCTAAGATCACTTATTCATCACCTGGGAGTATCTTTCTATATTTTATCTGTACACGTAAAAAATATTTTCCCAAGTTTAGAATCACATGATATAAACTGCTGTGACATTTGCTATTTTCAAATAACATATTATTATTTTCCCAAGTCATTAAAAAATTTACATTATAGAATATTTCATTTCTTTGCCTGGGAGGTGTCTGCAAGGATATTCTTCTTATCTTCTGTGAATTTTAAATAATGCATAATTTTTAAAAGAATATGTGATGGTATGAATATGTGATTGAAAAAGGCAAAAGACAGAATTACATTCAACAGAATTCTATGTGTGTATACACACACTCCCAAAATGTTTGCAGTCATTACCTCTAAGTGTTGGATTGTGAATGATGTGAATATTTCATTTCTTTGCCTGGGAGGTGTCTGCAAGGATATTCTTCTTATCTTCTGTGAATTTTAAATAATGCATAATTTTTAAAAGAATATGTGATGGTATGAATATGTGATTGAAAAAGGCAAAAGACAGAATTACATTCAACAGAATTCTATGTGTGTATACACACACTCCCAAAATGTTTGCAGTCATTACCTCTAAGTGTTGGATTGTGAATGATGTGCACTTATTTCATCCCACATTTATGCCTCTCTAAATTAGATATCCTCTGTCTACCACCAGAAAATGCAATTTTTATCGAGATTTTTTGAATGTATAATGTGTTTTCTATTGGGCCTTTGATTGTTGTGTGTCTTGATCACAATTTTGGGTTAAATTGCAAGCTTTCTGGTCACTCTAAGTAAATATCTGTAGAGCTGGAAGGCTGCAGTGGCACCTTGGAAGCCTCTCAGCTACAAAGCCAGATCCCCTCGGAGACAGAAATCATCATCAGTATCAGAATCAGAGCTAGTCTCCTATTAGTAGTTACTGGTCTTGGAGAAGCCATTCGTTGAGCAGAAGGACAACTATCAAGGGGGCAGGAAGGATGCTAATTCCACACTGAAGTATACTTGCTTTAGGCTTCCCTGGTGACTCAGTGGTAAATAATCCGCCTGCCAATGCAGCAGACACAAGAGACACAGGTTCGATCCCTGGGTCAGGATGATCCCCTGGAGAAGGGGATGGCAACCCACTCCAGTATTCTTGTCTGCAGAATTCCATGGACAGAGGAGCCTGGCAGGCTACAGGCCATGGGGTCACAAAGAGTCAGACATGACTGAGCATGTGCACACACACACACACACAAGCGCATAGTTGCTTTACGATGTCGTTAGTTTCTGCTGTACGACAATGTGAATCAGCTATCAGTATACATATATCTGTCTCCTCCTTCTGGAACTCCTTCCGTCACTCCCCCATCCCACCCCTCTAGGTCATCACAGAGCACGGAGCTGAGCTCCCTGTGCTATATGGCAGCTTCCCACTCGCCATCTATTTTACACATGGTAGGGTGTAATATGTCAAAGCTACTCTCCCAGTTTGTCCCACCCTCTCCTCCCTCCCAGTGTCCACATGTCTGTGTCTCTATTCCTGCCCTGCAAATAGGTTCATCTGTACCATTTTTCTAGATTCCACATACATACATTAACATAGGATATTTGCCTTTTTCTTTCTGTCTTATTTCATTCTGTATAATGGACTCTGGGTCCACCCACATCTCTACAAATGACCCTATTTCATTTCTTTCAGTGGCTGAGTAATATTCCATACATTAAACCCCTTGCACACACTCTGGGGGAAAGAAGGGGTCGTCTTCTGAAAACAGCCTTGAGACAGTTCATAGTTTTGATGATCAATTGAAGGAAACACTCATTCAAAATGTTTTTGACCTGATTTTCCATTTTTCTTTAGTATCTTTTCTCCAAAAAGCTTTCACACATGAGAGGATTTGAGAACCAAAAGGAATGACTGATGGTCACGTGCTGCTTAGGGTTAAACAAAGCCTGGAACTCCAACCCCAGAGCATCATTTGAGTCAGATTTGGGGAGTTCTATGCACAGAGGCCAGGGCACAGAAGGGTGCAGAGGCCTCTTGCATCTGCTTGTTCAGCCCCAGAACATTCCTACAGAATTCTGTCACAGATCGTGTGGGCCACACAAATCAGCAGAGTATCAGGGTTCAGCTACCTCCACTCATTAACTGAAAAATACTCCTGGTGAGCTAGAAATGTGCCATAAATAACTGAATGCTTGGTGCTTTGTTTTCAGACCCAAGTTAGTGAGGCCTGAGATTCATATTCTTGGAAAACTGACAGTATTTTCCTTTCACTTGTCTGGGTCGGGGTTTGTCCCCTGTCTCTGCGACCTTATCACTGCTCCCCATGGGGCTCACTCTGGAGTCACCCAGTGCTATGGCTGCTGGGCAAGCCAGGAGCCAGGGCTTGAACTTGGGGCAGGTGAAGAGCAGCCACCTGTGGGCCTGTTGACACAAGTGTTCATGAATGCTGGTTCATGAATGCACTGAAGGCAAGATGTGACACTGTTCATTTTTCAGCATTTTATTGGAGTCTAAGAAATACAGAGGCTTCCCAGATGGCTCAGTGGTAAATAATCTGCCTGCCAATGCAGGAGATGTGGGCTTGATCCTTGGTTCGGGAAGATCCCCTGGAGGAGGAAATGGCAACCCGTTCTGGTATTCCTTCCTGAAAAATCCCATGGAGGGAGAAGCCTGGCGGACCACAGGCCATGGGGTCGCAGCGACTGAGTATCGGACGCGACTGAGTAACTCATGTTTTGAGAGGTGAGACTACCTGCATCAAATTCCACATATGTGCTTCTCTTCAGAGTGCAGACACCACACTCCTAGAATCTGCTGGAAGGGGGATTTTCACAGAGAAAACCATCTTGAGGGGTGATGTGGAGGTGCTGTAAGGCTGTGTGCAGAAACCCACACCAGCTATTAGGAGCTGCCGGTCCCGCCTGGTCACCCAAGGAGAGCTTGTCTTGTGTTCTGTTTTCAGAACATGCCTCCGGTTTACAACACAAACAGGATTTTCTTCATTGCCTCCATATTATTATTATTTTTCTCCATTCTCTTCACCCAGCTTATCTTTCCACATTTTTTCTTCTTTTGATCCCATTCCCGGACTGACATCTGGGTCAACATGTCTTCATTTCCAAAGGACACGAGCTTACTAACCTTACAGCCAAAATACAGACACCCACTTGCCTCTTCCAGCCCCCAAATGCCATGGTCAGGATTAACGTTGTTACAGCCACTTTCTGGAGCAAACGTCCTCAGCTGTCAGTCCCCAGACTGTCAAGGACTGAGAAAAAAAGTTCATCTTCTAGAAGGATAATGTTGCCCTACTTACAGCCTGAACATCAGTCTCTGATAATCATTGTTATGATTCTTATGATTTACATTTGGCAGCTCATCCATTTATTCATTTGCTTACTTATTCATCCCAGACGTTGGGGCTTCTGTATGTCCTTATGAGACTTCACCAGTGCCTGTCAACTCTGAGCTGCTGTGCTAGAGGACAGCATCAAGGAGCTGATAGGAAAATCAAGGGAGTGTCAGTGAATTTCCTTCCCAGCGCAAGGGGTGAACCAGAGACTTAAACGGAGGAAAGAAGAAACAAAGAGATACCTGGGGTCAAATTACTCTTCAAACGTGAGATGCAGGAGACCCCCAGGCCTGCTCCAGTCTCCAGGCTGGCTGGCTGGACCAGTCTTCACCCTCCATCCCGCACAAGACACACAGGCTGAACCCAGGTACACAGGCTTGTGCCGAGCACTCTAAGGTGTCCCACAAAGTCTTATTTCCCAGTCTCAGTTTAGGTCCTTTCTTAAAGCTGTTCTTTTTTTTTAAACTTTTTATTTTAAACTGGAGTATAGCCTATTAACAATGCTATAGTAGTTCAGGTGAAGGGCGAAGGAACTCAGCCATACATGTACACGTATCCCTTCCCCCTCAAAACTCCCCTCCCATCCAGGCTGCCACATGACATTGAGCAGAGTTCCCTGTGCTGTACAGTAGGAAATTGTTCTTATCTGTTTAGAACTCGTTATCATCATGGTATACTTTGCTTGAACATTATCTAAACCAACAAAATATTAGCACAAAAGGAAAGAATGTGGTTGTTTGAATGAGAAGAAAGGTGAAAGCTTTGGGAAGAAACACCAGGCTGAACCCTCCATAACCCACTGCTGCTGCTGCTGCTGCTAAGTCACTTCAGTTGTGTCCGACTCTGTGCGACCCCATAGACAGCATCTCACCAGGCTCCACCATCCCTGGGATTCTCCAGGCAAGAGCACTGGAGTGGGTTGCCATTGCCTTCTCCACCATAACCCACAATTAGCTTATATTTATGAGAACGATATATTTCAAGCAGGCACTGTCCAGTCTTTTATTAAAAGGGCAACTGTTAAGATCTTTTAAAAGGGTGTAAAGGTTAATAAAATTTGTAACATATGCAAATAACAAGAAGAGCCAGTTCGTAAAAGAAGTGCATACTAAGTCCTGTCCAAATGTTTGTGACCCCCTGGACTGTAACCTGCCAAGCTCCTCTGTCCATGGAATTTTTCAGGCGAGAATGTGCCTGAAAAATGGGTTGCCATTTCCCTCTCCAGGGGCATGTTCCCCATCCAGGGATGGAACCCAAGTCTCCTGTGGCTCCTGCATTGGCCAGTGGATTGTTCACCTACTGAGGCACCTGGGAGACCCCAGCATGAATGCACAGCACATTGAAATGCTCATCAGAAATAGTTGTCACAGAGATACAAATTAAAACCAGAGTTCACCATTTCATATAAAATTGGCAGATAAAAACTAAGACTCAGTGCTACAAAGGGTGAAGTGAGGGCCACTTTCATTCACTCTTGAAATGAATCTGTACTGGAAGAGATTCCTGAAAGGCACTTGATTTACATGTAACAAGAGCCTTCAGTTTGGTTCAGTCCAGTCACTCAGTCATGTCTGCTCTTTTCGACCCCATAGACTGCAGCATGTCAGGCTTCCCTGTCTATCACTAACTGCCGGAGATGCTCAAACTCTTGTCCATCAAGTCCGTGATGCCATCCAACCATCTCATCCTCTGTCGTCCCCTTCTCCTCCTGCCTTCAATCTTTCCCATCATCAGGGTCTTTTCCAATGAGTCCGTTCTTTGTGTCAGGTGGCCAAAGTATTGGACTTTCAGCTTTAGCATCAGTCTTTGCTATGAACATTCAGGACTGATTTCCTTCAGAATGGACTGGCTGGATCTCCTTGCAGTCCAAGGGACTCTCAAGAGTCTTCTCCAACTTCACAGTTCAAAAGCATCAATTCTTTGGCACTCAGCTTTCTTTATAGTCCAACTCTCACATCTATACATGACTACTGGAAAAACCATAACTTTGACTAAACAAACCTTTGTTGACAAAGTATTGTCTCTGCTTTTTAATATGCTGTCTAAATTGGTCATAGCTTTTCTTCCAAGAAGCAAGTGTCTTTTAATTTCATGGCTGCAGTCACCAACTGCAGTGATTTTGGAGCCCATGAAAACAAAGTCTGTCACTGTTTCCACTGTTTCCTCATCTATTTCCCATGAAGTGATGGGACCAGATGCCATGATCTTAGATTTTTGAATGTTGAGTTTTAAGCCAACTTTTCACTCACCTCCTTCACTTTCATCAAGAGGCTCTTTAGCTCTTCTTTGCTTTCTGCCATAAGGGTGGTGTCATCTGCATGCAAGTGAAAGTGAAGTTGCACAGTCATGTCCGCCTCTTTGCAACCCCATGGAGTGTAGCCTACCAGGCTCCTCTGTTCATAAGATTTTCCAGGTAAGAGTACTGGAGTGAGTTGCCATTTCCTTCTCCAGGGGATCGTCCCAAAACAGGGATCAAACCCACGTCTCCCACATTGCAAGCAGACACTCTACCATCTGAGCCACCAAGGTAACTGATATTTCTTCCAGCAAACTTGATTCCAGCCTGTGCTTTATCCAGCCTGGCATTTCGTGTGATGTACTCTGCATAGAAGTTAAACAAGCAGGGTAATTCGATAAAGACTAGAGATCTCTTCAAGAAAATTAGAGATACCAAGGGAACATTTCATGCAAAGATGGGCTAGATAAAGAACAGAAATGGTATGGACCTAACAGAAGCAGAAGATATTAAGAAGAGATGGCAAGAATACACAGAAGAACTGTACAACAAAGATCTTCATGACCCAGATAATCACGATGGTGTGATCACTCACCTAGAGCCAGACATCCTAGAATATGGTCAAGTGGACCTTAGGAAGCATCACTACGAACAAAGCTAGTAGAGGTGATGGAATTCCAGTTGGGCTATTTCAAATCCTAAAAGATGATGCTATGAAAGTGTTGCACTCAATATGTCAACAAATTTGGAAAACTCAGCAGTGGCCATAGGACTGGAAAAGGTCTGTTTTCATTCCAATCCCAAAGAAAAGCAACACCAAAGAATGCTCAGACTACCACACAATTGCACTCATCTCACATGCTAGTAAAGTAATGCTCAAAATTCTCAAAACCAGTCTTCAGCAGTACATGAACCGTGAACTTCCAGATGTTCAAGCTGGTTTTAGAAAGGGCAGAGGAACTAGAGATCAAATTGTCAACATCCGTTGGATCATTGAAAACTCAAGAGAGTTCCAGAAAAACATCTATTTCTGATTTATTGACTGTGCCAAAGCCTTTGACTGTGTGGATCACAACAAACTGTGGAAAATTCTGATAGAAATGGGAATATCAGACCACCTGACCTGCCTCCTGAGAAATCTGTATGCAGGTCAGGAAGCAACAGTTAGAACTGTTCCAAACAGACTGGTTCCAAATAGGGAAAGGAGTACGTGAAGGCTGTATATTGTCACCTTGCTTGTTTAACTTATATGCAGAGTACATCATAAGAAACGCTGGGCTGGAAGAAGCACAAGCTGGAATCAAGATTGAGGGAGAAATATCAGTAACTTCAGATATGTAGATAACACCACCCTTATGGCAGAAATGAAGAACTGAAGAGCCTCTTGATGAAAGTGAAAGAGGAGAGTGAAAAAGTTGGCTTAAAGCTCAGCATTCAGAAAAGTAAGATCATGGCATCTGGTTTCATCTCTTCTTGACAAATAGATGAGGAAATGGTGGAAACAGTGGCAGACTTTATTTTGGGGGGCTCCAAAATCACTGCAGATGTTGACTGCAGCCATGAAATTAAAAGACACTTACTCGTTGGAAGAAAAGCTATGACCAACCTAGATTTTAACTTATATGCAGAGTACATCATAAGAAACGCTGGGCTGGAAGAAGCACAAGCTGGAATCAAGATTGAGGGAGAAATATCAGTAACTTCAGATATGTAGATAACACCACCCTTATGGCAGAAATGAAGAACTGAAGAGCCTCTTGATGAAAGTGAAAGAGGAGAGTGAAAAAGTTGGCTTAAAGCTCAGCATTCAGAAAAGTAAGATCATGGCATCTGGTTTCATCTCTTCTTGACAAATAGATGAGGAAATGGTGGAAACAGTGGCAGACTTTATTTTGGGGGGCTCCAAAATCACTGCAGATGTTGACTGCAGCCATGAAATTAAAAGACACTTACTCGTTGGAAGAAAAGCTATGACCAACCTAGATAGCATATTAAAAAGCAGAGACATGACTTTGTCAACAAAGGTCCGTCTAGTCAAAGCTTTGGTTTTTCCAGTAGTCATGTATGGGTGTGAGAATTGGACCAGAAAGAGAGCTGAGCACTGAAGAATTGATGGTTTTGAACTGTGGTGTTAGAGGAGATGCTTGAGAGTCCCTTGGACTGCCAGGAGATCCAACCAGTCCATCCTAAAGGAAATCAGTCCTGAATATTCATTGGAAGGACTGATGTTGAAGTTAGAACTCCAATACTTTGGCCACCTGATGCGAAGAGCTGATTCATTTGAAAAGACCCCGAGGCTGGGAAAGATTGAAGGTGGGAGAAGGGGATGACAGAGGGTGAGATGGCTGGATGGCATCACTGACTTGATGAACATGAGTTTGAGCAAGCTCCAGAAGATGGTGATGGAGAGGGAGGCCTGGCGTGCTGCAGTCCATGGGGTGGCAGATTTGGACACAACTGAGCGACTAAGTTGAACTGAACTGAAGCAGGGTGACAATATACAGCCATGACATCCTCTTTTCCCAATTGGGAACCAGTTTGTTTTTCTATGTCTGGTTCTAACTGTTGCTTCTTGATCTGCATACAGATTTCTCAGGGGACAGGTAAGATGGTCTGATATTTCCGTCTCTTTAAGAATTTTCCACAGTTGGTTGTAATCCACATAGTCAAAGGCTTTGGCATAGGCATTAAAGCAGTAGATGTTTTTCTGGAACTCTCTTGGTTTTTCAGTGATCCAGCTGATGTTGGCAATTTGGTCTCTGGTTCCTCTGCCTTTTCAAAATCCAACTTGAACATCTGGAAGTTCACGATTCACATACTGTTGAAGCCTGGCTTTGAGAATTTTGAGCATTACTTTGCTAAGGTGTGAGATGAGTGCAATTGTGTGGTAGTTTGAACATTCTTTGGCATTGCCCTTCTTTGGGATTGGAATGAAAATTGACCTTTATCTTTATGTGCATATACATAAGGATATTATATATCCATTAAAGACCAGATATTTGAACTATGGTAATTGACATATGAGTGAAGTTGCTCAGTTGAGTCCGACTCTTTGCTACCCCATGGACTGTAGCCTACCAGGCTCCTCCATCCACGGAATTTTCCAGGCAAGAATACTGGAGTTGGTTGCCATTTCCTTCTCCAGGAGCTCTTCCCGACCCAGGGATTGAACCCAGGTCTTCCTCATTGTAGGCAGACACTTTACCTTCCGAGCCACCAGGGAAGTCCATATATAATTGATATATGGACTTTATAATTTTGAGAGAAAAATAAGTTTACAAAATTATATGGACCAAATGATGTCACTTTTTTATTTAAAAATTACTCTATATATTTATATTTATGAATAAAAAAAAAGACTAAGGAAATACCCCAGAATATTGATAAGGATGTTGAAATTGTTTTTTTCTCTTTGTATTTTTATTTACTTTCCTAATTTTATGCAGTGAATTTTGTATATCATATATATTACATTTATAAGAAAAGTAGTTTACTTTTAAAAAGGTGCTAATAAAAAGCAAAACGTCACAGGACACACAAACACTACACACTGCAGAATGAGGAATGGGTGAATAGAATATAGATTCATCTCTAATTCAGAGTTCCAAGAATCATAACTCCTGCTTAGCCACGTAAAACACACATTATTTTTAGAAATGGAAGTACTGAAAATGGTCTTTTTTTAAATTAAGTTACAATATTATCCAAGTAATGTAAGGTTCAAAAGTATATAACCTTAACAAAATTTCCTATCACACAATAACCACCCTTTTTTAACAAATAATCAGTAAAAGTTAGTAAATGTGATTCAGTACAAAGTTCAATTAGATTAAAAGGCTTATTAACTAGGGAGACAACTTGGCTTCAGGCTTTCTCCCTGAAAAGGGCATGGCAGTTTTAGAAAACCACATGTTTATTTGGAGCTAAAACTGGGTCATGGCTGCCAGAAAAAGCTAGTGCAATTTTAAGCTGTATTAATAAGAGTATAGAGTCCATTACAAGGGTGATAATTGCCCCACTGTTCTGTGCACTGGCTGGACACAGTCCCTCAGGGCCACTGCAGCCCACACCCACCCGCTGCACACCAGCATGGAGGCCTGTGCCTGGGGGACCTGCAGGTCAGGGCTACTCAAGGCTGATAGGAGGCAGAGTGGCCTGTGAGATCTGTTTTCCAGATCTAAAGAGTAGTAAGGGAAAAGGTGAACACAGTTGAATGTATAGCATTAGAAGGCAGAGCTAAAATCCAAAGATGAAATTTACAAGGAGGAAGATTTCAGCAACTACACTCTGCTGCTGGTGCTAAGTCACTTCAGTCGTGTCCGACTCTGTGTGACCCCATAGAGGGCAGGCCATCAGGCACCCCCGTCCTTGGGATTCTCTAGGCAAGAACACTGGAGTAGGTTGCCATTTCCTTCTCCAATGCATGAAAGTGAAATGTGAAAGTAAAGTCGCTCAGTCGTGTCTGACTCTTAGCGACCCCATGGAATGCAGCCTGCCAGGCTCCTCCATCCACGGGATTTTCCAGGCAACAGTACTGGAGTGGGGTGCCATTGCCTTCTACTAAATTTAAATTAATTTTAAAAAACAACAAAACAAACCACAAAATTTGCCGTATGAAAATAATTAGATATTGTTGTTTAGTCATTCAGTCATGTCTGACTCTCTTTTGACTCCATGCATTTTAGCCTACCAGGCTCCTTTGTCCATGGAATCTTCCAGGCAAGAATACTGGAGTGGATTGCCATTTCTTTCTCCACATTGGATGTTAAATTAGATATTAAGATGTAAGAATTAATAAACTTAAAAAAATAAAAGGAGGATGATTTCAGCAACTACACTCCAATAAAAATTAATTTAAAAAAAAACAACAACAAAATTTAACATATGAAAATAATTGGATATTAAAATTTAAGAATTAGTAAACAAAAATAATAGTAAAAGGTGGAAGATTTCAGCAACTACACACCATTAAAAATTAATTTAAAAAACAACAAAGTTTAACATATGAAAATACTTACATATTAAAATGTAAAAATTAGTAAACTTAACAAAAATAAATAATAAAAAGAGGAAGATTACAGCAACTACACTCGAATGAAAATTAATTTCAAATAACATCAGTAAAACAGCAAAAAATAAATTCAATATATGAAATAATTGGATCATTAAGTGCAAGAATTAATAAACTTAATTTAAAAAATAAAAAATGAAATAAAAGGAGAAAAGTTTCAGCTCCAATTCAGCAGGCCTTCCAGGAAAGGGGAGTGTTAAGGGCCAACTGCCCCTGCACCAGTCAGAGGCAGGGTGAGGCTGTAAAGCTGAGGTGATTGAACTCTTATCTCACGGGAAGGGAGCTACAAGTGCTTATTGGCAGACTTTAGTGTTTGAGAGACCTTGGCAGGGCTCAGTTGGAAACAATCTCCTCCCTTTGCAAATCAGAGCAGGGAGACCAAAGCGGTTCAGTTCTGAGGCGGGCCCTTCCCGGTGGCTGAAGCAGGGAGGGTCTCCTCATGAGGACGTGGCTCTGAGACTTTACTTTCACTAGAAGCGGAAGCCGACTGTGTTTTTACCTCACATGCTTGTGGGGGGATGTAGGGTGAGTGGAGGATGAAGAGATTCTCTGAAGTTCCTGATGTTCTCACAGTGATAATGTGAGGAGAGGAACAGGGTCCCAACCCTGACACTGGGGGGTTTATCTCTGGTTGAAAAGAGAAGAAGCTACACCGAATGAAAATAATCCCTCTGCAAGGCTATCTCCACGAGTCAGAGTTGATTCAGACGCCAGGTCTCCAGGGATTCTGAGAAAGAGAGGCTGGGCTGGGGCAGGGGCAATGCATGACTTCAGGGTCAAGTAAGAGACCAGAGGCAGGTGGGAGGAAGGGATCCAGCGAGGATGGAGGGAGGCAGAGAGGAGGCCCGGGTCGGCCTGGCTGCAAGGACCTCCTTTCCTTCCCCTTCAGAGGTCCTGGGGTCAGGAGTCCTGGTTCAGGTAGATGTGGTCCCAGGGGAGGCAGCTAACTCATGTACAGATGGCTATGAGGGCAGCTCTCATGGCCCCCTTCTCAGGGTGACACTGCTGACGTCCCCGGCAGGTCTGGGACTTCTCACCAGGACGTTTGGGGATGAGTGTGCTGCAAAGCCCAGCAGGAGAGCCTAGCAGAAAAAGTGCTGAGGCTTGAAAAGTGTATTGAGATCACTCCAACGCAGGGCAAGTGAGACAGGGGTTCATGGTGGTGATGTCGGAAAAGGAATTTCTGCAGGATGTTTGTGGGATTTTAGAAGCTCAAATTTACAACGTTGAGTCTGCCTGCAAAACTATGGAGCCCTATATGCCCGTTTTAGAAAAGTATTATTTGGCTGTGCTGCATAGTATGTGGGATCTTAGACCCCTCACCAGGGATCAAACCTGTGCCTCCTGCTTTGGAAGTGCTGGGTCTTAACCACTTCACCAAACAGAAACCGGCTCACAGACTTAGAGAACTAATTTGCAGTTGCCAGTGGGGAAGAACGGGGAGAGGAGAGAGTTAGGGAGTTTGGGATGAACATGTACACTGCTGCTGCTGCTGAGTCACTTCAGTCGTGTCCGACTCTGTGTGACCCCATAGACGGCAGCCCACCAGGCTACCCCGTCCCTGGGATTCTCCAGGCAAGAACAATGGAGTGGGTTGCCATTTCCTTCTCCAATGCATGAAAGAGAAAAGTGAAAGTGAAGTCGCTCAGTCTGTCCGACTGTTAGCGACCCCATGGACTGCAGCCCACCAGGCTACTCCATCCATGGATTTTCCAGGCAAGAGTACTGGGGTGGGGTGCCATTGCCTTCCCCAGAACATGTACACACTGCTGTATTTAACATGGATAACAAATAAGGTCCTACTGTATAGCACAGGGTGGGGGGTTTGGGGGGAGAATGGATACATGTATATGTATGGCTGAGTTCCTTTGCTGTGCATATAAAAGATCACAACATTGTTTGTTAATTGACTAGATGAACAATTTGTAGCTGTTGATGACCAGGATGAAAAATTTATGTGGGGAGGTGTCAGGAGAACATTTCAGGAGCCCGGGACTCCATCCTGCCAGCTCATTTCAAGCTAGAAATACCTTCTCCTGAGCCACGGTGGTGGACGTGAGGAAAGAGGGACTCAGGTGACCCTGTAGGACCAGTGTATGTGTATGTGTGTGTGGGGGTGGTGCTGGGTGCCTGCATCTGAACCTATTTCCAGGCTTCTAACACAGGTGACTGGGAGAATAGTAACCAGAGGGGAGGTAAGCTTTATGTTGCAGAGAAGACAATGAAATTCACTTTCACACTTGACATTGGATCCCCTCAGGAGCCAGGTGGCCCCGAGGGTGTGAGTCCAGCTCTTCACATCCTTCACTGTCACGTGGCCATACTTTACGTCTGCCTTCACATCTCCCGAGGCCACACCCTCCAGGGCCTGTTTGATGGAGCCTCAGGCAGCCTCTTGGGCTTCCCAGGTGGCACTAGTGGTGAAGAATCCACATGCCCGTGCAGGAGACACGGGTTCAATCCCTGGGTCAGGAAGATCCCCTGAAGGAGGAGACAGTAATCCGCTCCAGTATTCTTGCCTGGAAAATCCCTTGGCCAGAGGAGCCTGCTGGGTTACAGTCCATGGGTGGCAAAGAGTCAGACACGACTGAGCGACTAAACAGCAGAAAACTGTCTCTATCCTGCCCACCTTTCCTTTCAGAGGCTGTAAGTGAAGTGAAATGAAATGAAGTGAAAGTCACTCAGCCATATCTGACTCTTTGTGACCGCATGGACTATACAGTCCATGGAATTCTCCAGGCCAGAATACTGGAGTGGGTAGCCTTTCCCTTCTCCAAGGGATCTTCCCAACCCAGAGACTGAATCCAGGTCTCCTGCATGTCAGGCAGATTCTTTACCAGCTGAGCCACAATGGAAGCCCAAGAATACTGGAGTGGGTAGTCTATCCCTTCTCCGGTGGATCTTCCCCACCCAAGAATCAAACCAGGGTCTCCTGCATTGCATGCAGATTCTTTACCAACTGAGCTATCAGGGAAGCCCCTCAGAGGCTGTAAGGAAACAGTCAACCCCAAGTGCTGCCTGAGGGGGCTCCTGGAAGGTATCATCTTGGGGACATGACACCCTCTGACAACCTGCTTTCCTTTTATAGGGCAGCGTCGGGTGTGCTGACCCCAGCCATCAACGTGAGACACTCGCCCTGCAGTGCAGCCCAGCCCCTCAGTGGTGAATCAGCGCATTGTAGACACAGGTACCAACGTCCCGTTTGCTTTCTGTTTATGAAGAACTCTGTCTTTTAGGGATTGTACTTACATGCTACTGTCAGGGAGATCTTCCACCTATCTCAGTAACTGAAGGATAAATACTCAGCAATGTTTCAGCACAGGTGCCTCTTTTGTTTGTTATAAACCAAAATACAGTGGGCCAGTTTCCCAGCCGGTGGAAAAATATCTGTGTCTTGATAGAAACTGGCTTCGGTTTCATACAAAGGAAATTTGAGCGAGGACAGGGGACACAGTCTGTACAGGGCGGTTCCACGGTGCTGTGATCGCTCTAATAGTCCTGGTCCTGGGGGCTCTGAACACAGAATCCTGCAGTTTTTTGAATCAGACATTGGGGAAGCCAACTGGAGCTTCTGGGTGTTGACAGCAGAAGAGTTTCCTGGGCCCTACATCTCCTCTGGGTGGTGAATGGGGGTGCTTGCCTGCATGGATGGAAGGATGCTCTGCACTCCAGGGGCCAGCCTGGCCTCACAGATCCATGGCCCCACAGCCTCAGACCCACAAGTGGTCTGGCTGTGAAGATTTCACCCAGAACAGAAAATTCAAATTCTTGAGCACTTACTTTCTTTTGTAAAGGTTCTCTACTAACCACCCTACAACCCTGATGAGTTTGTAGTCAACAGGCTTTACGCCATTTCATTCTTTAAAAAAAAATTTATTTTATGTATTTATTTTATTTGGCTGCACTGGCTCTTAGTTGCAGCATGTGGGATCTAGTTCCCTGACCAGGGACTGAACCCAGGTCCCTTGCATTGGGAGCACAGAGCTTAGCCACTGGACCACCAGGGAAGTCCACACTGTTCATTTTTGAGCATCCTGCTTTATCTCTATTGAAGAGAAAGTATCTAACTAAAACATGGCCTTTCATACTGGAACGTTTTTCTGGAGCCCTTGATTTTGACAAATGGAATCCCAAAGGTAATTCTTGGGGTTTTTCCAGAGTAGACTGGGAGGAGTCTAGAGTGAGTCCTTCATCAGCGAGGCAGACTTTGCGACCCCATGGACTGCAGCACACCAGACTTCCCTGTCCTTCAGCATCTCCCAGAGTTTGCTCAAACTCAGGTCCATTGAGTCCATGATGCCACCCAACCGTCTCATCATCTGTCATCCCCTTCTCCTCCTTCCCTCAATCTCTCCCAGCATCAGGGTCTTACTAGTAATTATTGCACATTATTACAATCAACCATCCTTTAAAAGACTGTTTAATCATGACATCTTTTCGTGACTCGACACATCCTTGGTCTTAGCTGCTCACTTGAAGTAATGAAAAGAGGCTGCTTTGCTGGACTTGAACAGCCTTCATAAGGCCTTCACACCATTATCAGATGTCAGCTGGCTGGGCAGGTCCCGAGCTGTGGGTTTGCAGGTTTGCGGTGTTTTTGCCCTTCCAGGCTGATGAGACGTCACTCCTTCTGGACGGGTGTCTATCTTCATGTGACCAGGACAAGAGGCAGAGCCAGGAAGATCTAAATTCCAAGGAACTTTTTTTCCAACCATATTCTGAAGATTTGGGAGGCAATTTTTATTCTTACTTCAAATCCTCTGAGCCATGGATTTCTCACAATTTAAGAATCTGCTTAGCATCTTTAACAGCCATTTTAGGAGAAAGTTCTAAATTTTCTGGCCTCTACTTTAGACACTGAAATTTTAATCTCAGGAGTTGAGTGCCTCTTCACCATGTGAAACTGTCCTCTCACCTTTTGGCTCCTGGAAAACAGAAAACATAAGTCTGAGGATTAGCATGTCGACTCCTGGAATGAACTCGGTTAGAGGAGCCTTGGAACGATTCCTGGAAGAAGGTGAAATGGTCTATCTGACAGTCCCACCTGGTGTGTGGGTTGTTGGTGTTTTTTGTTTTTTTTTTTAAACCCTTCAGAGAGAATGCACAGACTTGAGGATTCTGAGTGAGGTGAGTTTTGACCTTCCCAGCTTTAAATCAGATCATCTGCCCAGCACAGAGTTGAGATTTTTTCACTCTCCGTGGAAATGCTGAAGCATGGAAGGTAATCCTGTTAGCTTATCTGGACTAAAATACCACCCACTAAAAAGCAATTCAAAACTACACATTAGGTTTGGTTAGAAAAATTTTTAAATTTTAGAGTTTGTTTGTGAAAACCCGGCATTTGTCTCAATTTTTGTATTCTTCAAAATAAAAGTAAGGGAAAGAGCACTATATGAAGAACTGATTCTTTTTCTGGGGAGTTAGTTCAGAGAGAAGAGTTGGAGTTCCATGAGTGTCGCTTTTGTTGTTCAGCTGCTAAGTCATGTCTGACTCTTTGCGACCCCATGAACTGCAGCACTCCAGGCTTCTCTGTACTTCACTGTCTCCCGGAGTTTGCTCAGGTTACTGTCCATTAAATCAGTGATGCTATCTAACCATCTCATCCTCTGCCGCTCCTTCTCCTTTTGCCTTCAATCAGCAGATAAATAATCATAGAGCCTTAGGGATGGAAGACATGCCAGGATCATTCAGCTGAAGTCCTCCTCTCTGGCAGGGGGATGGAATGAAGCTCAATGAGCCCAGCGAGTCCGCCATCCCCACCGCCCCTCCTCCAGGGACCTTCCCATCTGTCCACTCTCAGATATGGCCTGGAATCCAGTCCAAGAGGACCAGCACTTGTAAAAGCCTCACCCTGAAGCCTCCTGCTTAATTTGCTTGCAAACTAAACCCTCCCCAGATAAAAGACCCCTCCCTCCCTGGAGCTCACTGACTCCTCCCTCATGGATTCTGCCGTAATGACCGTGCCTTTAGCATCATATTCAAGGTTGGTGGCACCCAGTGGGACTTGCACCCAGTACTTCTGTGGCTCGATCAATGCTGTTTCCAAGCTGCCTCCTGCTGGAGGAAGACAGTAACAGACACAACAGCCTGGAAAAGGTGATCCTTCTTACTAAAGAGCCCCTCTGGGCTCCCCACCCCTGAAACTGTCCAGAGAGCTCAGCGTCCACTGCTGCCCCTTGGCTGCCCCTCCCTCCACCCCATGTCCAGTGCCTTGCAAACCAGAAACATTTCTTATTTCTTTTCTCTCTAGAAACCAGAAATCTCATTTTGAACCAAACCTTTCCAAGTACTCTACAATTCGTGACATCACCCTGAAGTGACTGGTCACCTGCCTTTCCAGTTAGTTTTGGCTTTGAGATCTTCATTGGGAACATGTGATTCTAATGTCCTGGGAGAGAGATGGTGGTCCTTCAGAGATGTTTGGAGACCGTTCCTGCCCCTGTCTCTTCCCAAGGGTGCCCAGTCTGTTCTGATGCTCACATTTTATTCAGAGCCATCTTTATAACAAGCATTTGCTGCCAGCCTCTTGTGGGCTCTCAGATGAGCTGGCTTCTCTCGGGGCATCTTTACGAGGACGTCGGAAGTGCCCACTTCTCCACCCTCTTGCCCACTTCATCTTGGTCGTAAGTGATACGAAAAGAAGCGAAGGTTTGGCAAATATCCAACGGATTTGATTAATATAGACGGGCTACATGAATAATTTAGACTGCAAAGTGGGCTTTTTTTAGACACTAAGCCACTCCACCTTGCCAGTGGTGTACATTTATCAAATTAGATGGAAAAATGCCAAGACTCCATTTGCTGTCATCCTATGAAATATAGCCTGAGGAGTGGACTAGACCCTGGGTGGCCTTAAGCAGGGATTGGATAAGAACTTTGGTTCAACATCCCTCCTTTAAATTCGGGCATTGTTTTCTTTTCCCCAGAGGTTTTCAAACTGGATTTCAGTCATGAAATCCTTTATACAAACAAAACTCTAGGGATAAGCCCAAGAAGTAAACGGAGCAGCCCAGGTTGGCCACACACAAAACGCTCTCCCCCAGCCTGCCCGTGATTGACAAGCCCATGCTTTTATCCATTTCCTCCTCCTGGAAACCTGTCTCAGCTCTGTGGCACGTGGGTGTTTGTTAGATCTTCCTAAGACGTGCTGAAGCCTTACTTCTCAGAAATGTCCACTTGCTCTTCAACTAGGAACAAGGAGTGCAGAGAAAGCCAGTTCTTTCACACAAGAGCCACTGGTTCCTGCATTCTAATACCCAGTACCCAGTCTCCACCTCCCTGGATGCGCCCCACCTGCCTAGCTGATGGGTGAGCCCCACTTACCTCCTTGCCGCTGGCTGATCCCTTGGAGTTTTGACTGGTGGCTCTTGGTGCATGGAGAGCCCTTGGGGCTTTGACTAGTGGCTCTTGGTGCACGGAGAGCCCTCGACAGATATTCATTAATGAAGGCCTGCGTCCTGCATCCGTGTGATTTCACCTCTGTGATACTCTCTTGTCTCAGTTACTTGAACTGAGTAATGTGTGCCTGCAGTTGGAGGCTGTGGCTAGTTTACCAGCCCTCCAAGGCTTGTTATCCTGAGTGTTATTCCGATTCCAGTGAGCTTTAAAAAATTTTTTTTGACTCAGAGACTTCCCTGGTGGTCTAGTAAGTGGTTAAGAATCCACTTGCCAATGCAAGAGAGAAGGTTTTAATCTGAACTGGGTAGATCCCACATGCCTCAAAGCAACTAGGTGTGTGTGCCACAACTATCGAGGCAGTGCTCTAGAGCGCGGGAGCCACAGTTACTGAACCCGTGCGCTACAGCTAGCCTGAGCACCCTAGACCTTGTGCTCTGCAAGCGAAGCCAAAGCAACGAGAAGCCCGTGCACTGCAGTTAGGGCGGCCCTCACTCTTCCCAGCTAGAGAAAGCCCGGAAAAAGCAACAGAGGCCCAGCTCAGCCAACAATAAATAAACCATATCATTTAAAACAATAAAGTAAAAATTTTCAAGCCAAATAGCCGAATCTTACAAAGATTAAGGATGCATTCATTTTCCAGGGCTGCCGCAAACAAGTGGCTTAAACAACAGAAACATGTTTGTTCACATCCTGGAGGCTGGAAGTCCTAGATCAAGGTATCAGCAGGGACGGTTCTCCTTTGACCTCTCTCCTTGGCTCCCAGATGGCCACCTCCTCTCTAGGTCGTCATGTGTGCTTTTCCCTCTGTGCGTGCAAATGTCTGCAAATTTGGACACAAACGTCTGTGCTCAAATTTCCTCTTCTTAAAAGGACACCAGTCATCTTGAGCTTTAGATCCACTCTAAAGACCTCATTTGCTTGATCATCTCTTTAAAGAACTTTTCTCCAAACACAGTCACATTCTGAGGTCCTGGGAGTTAGGACCATTTGAATTTGGAGAGCAAACAACTCTGCCCAAGACTGAAGTTCACTCAACAAAACCTTCATTCTGGTTTCTTTCCAGGAACATCTTCCAAACTATCAGTCTTAAACGTCCCTGCCAGGCACCTACTGGGGTCCCCGTGAGGACAGACAGCTCACATTCTTTAAAAGGCCAGCACATTCTTTAAAAAAAATTTTTTTTTAATTGGCAGGTCGTTGATTTACAATGCTGTGTTAGCATCAGGTGTAGGGCAAAGTGATTCAGTTACATATGTACATATATTTACTCTTTTTAAGGTTTCTTTCCCATATAGGTCATCAGAGAGTATTTAGAGAGTTCCCTGTGCTATACAGTAGGCCCCTACTGTTTATTTTATGAATGGTGGTGTGTCTATTTAAGGGCTTCCCTGGTGGCTCAGACATGCAGGAGACTACCTGCAATGCAGGAGACCTGGGTTCCATCGCTGAGTCTGGAAGATCCTCTGGAGAAGGAAATGGGAACCCACTCCACTATTCTTGCCTGGGAAATCCCATGGACAGAGGAGCCTGGCAGACTAGTCCATAGGGTCACAGAGTTGGACACAACTGATCGACCTAACCACCATCACTAGAGTGATGAGAGCTAGATTTTCAGCATACTAGTGATGAGGGCTAGAGTTTCAGTGCATGTAGAACCACAGTGATCATCCTTGAATGTTCTTCGCCCTCTTTCTCTGGGAACAACTGTGGGGAGGGGATCTGCTCCTTCAGCCATATGTGAGCTGCACTTACCAAGGGACTCAGCTTCTCCTTGACCCTCAGCAGAGGAGGCTCTTGGATCAGCCTAGCCGAAAGCCCCAGTTCAGAACCGCTGGTAGCACAGCCCAAGAGGCCCTTTCCTCATGCAGATGTGACACCAGCTCCCAGCCAGGATTTTCCCAGGGCGGCTGCAGCTGGGAACCCCCCCTCCACTTCCATCCTCCCCACTGAAGTGTGGTTCCGAGTCCCACGCAGGACACAGTGTCTCCATGCGCCTCTGTGTCGCCAGCATTTCCACAGCTCCTCAGTGTTGACATGGGATGAATCCATTCCATAAATTTGGTTTAAGAACAGACAGGCCTTTGTTCTTGAGAATGGAGTCTCGCAGCAAGAGAAAGCCGTGCAGGCAGGCCAAGGTCAGGGCGTCTGCTTCACATCACCCACTTCTCTTGGCGATGTCTCCAGCCCCAGTGACCCTGAGGGGCAGTGTGCAGGCTGGAAATGGCCTGCTTCCTCCTGGCCTTGACCAAACTGCATGTTACTATTCCCCACTGACATTAGTGTTTAATATCATGGCAGCTTAAGCCTTTAAAGGCTTGCTTCTCATCCCAACAATCCTGATCGAATGCGGCTCCAGACTCCGGCAGATGGTGGACTCTAGCCTTTCACGCTGTGGATTACATTCCATCCGCCCCACCCACCCCCAGCGGCCTGGCTGTTCTCCGCCTCTGAGAGGCCGGCCCTGTGACTTCTGTTTGAGTCTGGACAGTGAGAAGCAGCAGCAGGAGACAGAAAGATGGAAAGAGAGAGGTCTCATTTTTCTGTCCCCGCTCTGTGCAGGGTCACGCCAGGACGTTGGGGTGATGGGCTTCTGTCTGCACCCCATATCCGGATGCTCTCTCATCTCTCCCTGAGGCCCCCACCACTGCCCATGACCTTTAGATCTGGCTGAATCGAATTCAGTTTCCTTCCAGGACTGTCATGATGCAAACCCTCTGGAGAAAATACTGGAAGAAAAAAATCTGGTCTTCATTCTCTCTGACTGTCCCAAGGTGAACCCTGGGCTTCAGCGACATTCCTCTACCCCAGGGCACCAAAAATCAGAGGCCTTCAGCTCAGCTGCATGTCAGAATTCCTCAACAGAAATGTCTTTGCATATCAGTTCCTGGGCCCCACCCTCAGAGCATCCTACCCCTGTTGATCTGTGTGGCAGAGCACTGGGCAAGTGGATGAGGTGGGGCAGCCCCAGGCCCAGGCATCACTTGTGTAAAGTCTTCTAGGTGATGCTGACACATGGGCAGGCCCAAGAGACACTGTCCTAAGCATCGTTCTTCCTGCCACTTTGCTTCAGAAGGTCCTTTTCCTTCTCCAGA
Organism: Oreotragus oreotragus; assembly: GCA_006410675.1. Taxonomy (NCBI): domain Eukaryota; kingdom Metazoa; phylum Chordata; class Mammalia; order Artiodactyla; family Bovidae; genus Oreotragus; species Oreotragus oreotragus. Next base: position 313,894 of record SJYX01020553.1, on the reverse strand, counting down.
GAACAGCCCATCTGCCTCCTTCTCATCATAGAATCATCATGGAATCCCCTTCCAGGCCCGTCTCATGTGGGCTTTTCCTTGAAACTTTCTCCCTCCTCCAGCCCAACCAGGCCTGACGCCTTGGCCACTCGAGTACTCATAATGCTTATTTCTGGCTGTTATTCCCACTCTCGGGCCTCCTGTGATGGTGGTTGGCCAGGTAGCCTGACCACATGATGACCGTGTGTGCTTAGAAAGGACCTCACGGACATCTTGCCCAACTTCTGGCTCTGTAAGGGAGCAAGGCTCAGGCAGTATTGGGTCTGAGTTCGCAGCTTGGTGTCCTGTTATCCCTTTTCTAAATTAAAAAGGCTGGAATTGATTCCAGTTCAAATTCTACAACCACTCTCCTTGCACCTCTCTAGCTGTGTACTTCACATCACTTTAACATGCTTTGTAGAATGGGACCTCCCTGCAGTCCAGTCATGAAGGATCTGAGCTCCCACTGCAGGAGGCATGGGTTCAGGCTCTGTCTGGAAACTAAGATTCCACAGGCAGCACTGCATGGCCAAAATAAATAAACAAAATGAAATGTTTTGTAGAAAATCAATTCTATAATCACGTTGTAGAACAGAAGCATGTTGTTTAGGTACTACATCTGAGTATTAATTAACTGCTACAAATCACAATCCATAGCTACAAATACAATCCAATATTTTCAAAACAACCCAGTTTTTTCAATAAAAAAAAAAACCCTGATTGACTTGGATTTCAGTTTCTAAGGTTACTACATGAAATACACTTTTAAAGAAAAAGGTGCTACACTTTGGGGGTTTCCCTGGTGGCTCAGATGGTTAGGACCCGCCTGCAATACAGGAGACCTGGGTTCGATTCCTGTGTCAGCAAGATCCCCTGGAGGAGGGCATGGCAACCCACTCCAGTACTCTTGCCTGGAGAATCCCATGGACAGAGGAGCCTGGCAGGCTACATACAGCCTATTGGGTTGCAGAGTTGGACACAACTGACAGACTAACACACACTTTGCTTCTGGGAGATGAGGTTGCTGGTTTCCCTCACTGGGCTCGGGCAGTGGTTTCAGTTGAACAGTGAATGAGCAGCCCCATCTTCCTTTCTTACCTTCCTCTCCTCCCCAAATGCTCGAATCCCTGTAGCGGTGCTCTAAAGTCTTATGTGTTGGTCCCTGATACTGTAATTACAATAAACGGATAACCAAGGATGTGGAAAACGACCATTTGCTCCTTTGTAAAGTTCTCCACATCTTGCTGGTCTGGACGACAGTATTCCTACCTCCATGAACTTAAGGTACCAGGGGACAGAAGATACACCATTCTCTGCACCACTAAGGATGAAAGATCTTGGACAAATAAATGGGCAAGCTGTCCATGTAAGATGCTATTGACCGGCCACCGGCACCAATGTCACAGGTGTTAGCACATGAAAAGATGTGTGTTCTAGGACCTCTGAGGTGGGGAGTTCCAGTTCGTCCTTGCTTCCTCCCTGGGAGTTGCACGTTGACTCCATCTTCATCTCCCGTGGTTGTCCAGAGTGGACTCTGGATCCTAGGTCCAGGATCCTTAATCGTGGCCACGTCACCTTGCTCCTCCTCTTGTATAATTTATTGGGTTACTTTGCACCCAAAGAGGCATTGTGTTAGTTGCTCAGTCATGTCCAACTCTTTGCGACCCCATGGGCTATATAGCTCACCAGGCTCCTCTGTCCGTGGGAGTCTCCAGTCATTACCATTCCTTAAGAAGGGAGTTTTTCTTTTGGCATAAGGAGCTTTTATCATGTAGCTATAGCAGAGTCCAGGAGCTGGAAGACATGGTCTCTTTAAGAGTCAAGTTCAGTGGTACTCCATCAACTCTTTCGGGAGCCTTTTCTGAACTCCTCAGTGACTTCCATGGCATTAACTAAGGTTATTTCCTGTGACAGAAAAGTTCATTACATGATCCCCTTTTGAAATGCCACGTTGTTTCTCAGTTGAAAAAGAGTAATGAATAGTATCACATATATTCTCATGTTACAAGCCGAAATCATTTTTTAGATTCAATTGCTTTCATCTAAACTTTTTTTTTTTTTTTTTTTACTGTGCAGGAAAAAATAGAAAATCTATTACTTTCAACGCTTGCAATTTTTTTCTTAGGGGGTTTCTCACCAGTTCTAGAAGACTCAGAGATCTTAATAAATACTACTAAGGATGTAGGAGTGTATTTACTGTGACATGAAGGGCCATCCCCTGTGAAAATAGAACCAGATGTCTGTTCTCAGCAAAACAACACATTCGATGCTGGAGGAGGCTCGAGGGCTGAGACCATCACTTGGCAGTAAATTTAGATTTCCCTTTCCTAGCTGAGGTCATGTTCTCTTTTGATGTTTAAAATAAACTGTTTCATTTGGTCTCTATGATCCTAATTTCTAGTAGAGGAAATGTTTGAGAACTTGAAAATCAAGTCCTTCTTTTTGTCCTTGGAGAAAATCAGAGACAGTACACACAGGGATAAGAAGCAGAGACCTGGCCTCTGTTCTGGGCTCTTCAATTCCTAGTTGATTGCCTCTGAGCAAGTTGCCACCAGAGCCTTGTGTTAAAGTAACAATCTCAGGGTTGCTGTGACCATCAAACAAACTGGGTAATTAGGAACATCCTCCAACATTTTATTTATTTATTTAAAAAATGTTTTTGAATTATTTGACCATACCTCACAGCACGTGGGATCTTAGTTACCCAACCAGGGATTGAACCCAGGTCCCTTGCATTGGAAGTACAGTGTAGAATCTTAACCATTGGACCTCCAGGGAGGTCCCCAGGAATAGCCATCAGCATTTTACTTAGTAAATGCACCTGCTTTTCAACCCAGTAGTTTTATTTGCATTTTATTACAGGAATTCATGTTACAGATATACTGATACAATTGCACAAATATATGTGTGTGTATAGGCTTCCCAGGTGTTGCTGGTGGTAAAGGACCTGCCTGCCAATGCAAGAGTCATAAGAGACGTGGGTTCAATCCCCGGGCCGGGAAGATCCCCTGGAGGAGGGCATGGCAACCCAATCCAGAATTCCTGCTTGGAAAATCCCACAGACAGAGCAACCTGGCAGGCTACAGTCCATGGGGTTGCAAAGAGTCAGACACGACTGAAAGGACTTAGCACGCATTCACATGTGTGTGTGTACATACCTACTAATGTGGAAATATTCGGGTCTGTGTATATGGGAAAAAAAAGCCACCAGAAAGAAAAGTAGAAAACCAATTATAATGTGCTGAAAAGGATGGTTACTCTTAATATATGAAGAGCCCTAAAACTTAATCAAGGAAAAAACTCCGTATTATAAAAATGGGCAAAGAATATAAGTTCAGTTAATTAAAGAAGAAATTGAAATAACTGCTATATAACACAGGGAGCCCAGCTAGTGGTCTGTGATGACCATGAGGAGTAGAATGGGATGGGAGAGGGAGCCTTAAGAGAGAGGAGATATATATATATATTATAATTATGACTGATTCACATTGTTGTACAGCAGAAACCAACACATTGTAAAGCAATTATCAGCCAGTTTTTAAAAAATCTATGAATATATGTCAACATTCACCACACAGTGTAAGTATAAGAAGTATATACTATAAGTCCATTATAAAATTGGCAAGATTTTTAAACATGGTAATAATTATCATCAGATATGTGAAAATGAATTTTCTATGCCATATTGATGGGGGTGTAACTTGTACACACTTTCTGGAGCATATTTTAACAGTATGTACCAGACATCCCAATCTTTGCATCCCCTCTGACAAAAGAGTTTCTCTTCTAGAAATCTATCCTGAGGAATTAAATATATATGTACTCAGATATTTGCCTACTTTGGAACGATATTGATAATAGAAGGGTGAAAAGGAAATGATCCAAACTTGCAACAATTGGGACTTTCCTGGTCGTCCAATGATTAAGACTTCACCTTTCAAAGCAGTGTGCATGGGTTCCATCCCAGGTTGGGGAGTTAAGATCCCACATGCCTTGGGGCCAGAAAATCAAAACAAAAAACAGAAGCAATACTATAACAAAGTCAATGAAGACTTGAGAAATGGTCTACATCAAAAAATTTTTTAAATTGTTCAATAAATTCTGTGTGAAATTGTTAGTTGTTCAGTCATGTCCAACTCTTTGCGACTCCCTGGACTGTAGCCCACCAGGGTCCTCTGTTCCTGGAATTCCCCAGGTGAGAATGCTGGAGTGGGTAGCCATTCCTTTCTCCAGGGAATCTTCCCGACCCAGGGATTGAACCCAGGTCTCCTGCATTGCAGGCAGATTCTTTACCATTTGAGCCACTGGGGAAGCCCTCAATAAAAGAGAGAAACACTATTCAGTCATTTAAAATCAAGTGACACAAAGTGTTGGTTGACAAGAAATTTTCCTTTTGCCCTTCTCTCCATCCTGACTCTGCTCTTCTCTGAGATCTCAGTTTCCTCACTGAAAATCCAGAAAAAAAATCCAGAAGATATGGGAAAGCCTCTCTTCCCCCTTCCCCTGCCCATATCTCACAATGGCTGCATTCTGTAAGTCTTCTAGGAAGCATGCTTCGTAACTGTCATTAAGCTATTATTTCATTAACTAGCTCTTGGTCTATGGTTCCAACTGGAATGCAAGCTCTAGAAGGACAAACAGAGAAGTTGGGTCTGGTTCATTCCCCTTGTATAGCCTGGTACCTTGAGTACTGTGAGCAAGAGAAAATAAACTTTAACATATTTCGTTCTGGGGGGAAAAATCTTGCTATGTGTGCTGGAAGATAATACTGTGGAATATTAATCTTTGCATTTTTCTTTCTTAAAGTTCTTTATATGTGCATTTCTCCAAGTTTCATTAGTGGTGTTCAGATTGCTAAGAGGCAAATTAGAATTGAAGATGGCTGTAGCAGGAATGGAAAGAGCAAGAAACAGCCGACATAAATTTTTGATCTCTAAAATAAGTTCTGGAAGCTGACATCAGAAGTGATCATTTTGAAAGCCAGAGTTTCTGATTTACAAGTGTCAGCTTTTGGTTAAGAAAAGATTCTTGAGACTCAAAAGCAAAGGCCTAGGAAGATTAAGGTCTCAAGTTTGCCTCCACAAAATGGATGGAAAAATAGGAGACCCAGATAAGGGTCACCTGGGGAGGCGTGGGGGCTGGGAGCCACCTTGAACGGGAGGAGGAAGCCACCGGGGCAGCTGTGGGGTGGAACGGTCAGGCCACACAGATAGGAGCGGCACTTCTGGTCACCTGCCCTGGGGACCTACGGATGATGAGCCCGCTCACCATCCAGCCCAGGACCCTTATGCCAAGGCACCACGAGAGCTGAGCTTTCTCTGGGGTCTAGCAAGTAGAACTTGGCCAGGTCTTAGTTTTCTAACGTATAAAATGTGATTAAAATGCCTGACTTCCAGGGCTCATGCAAGGAGTTCATTTGTGATACATATTTGACAAAATAGATGGTTGGTACATGAATGCTGTGACAGCCCATATCCTTTAGGCTTTTTGTTTTGATTAGTTTTGTGAATCACATGGACAGAGGAGCTTGGCAGGCTACAGTCCATAGGGTTGCAAAGAGCTGGACACAGCCGAAGTGACTTAGCATGCATGCACATTTTACAAATAGCTCTCTGAATCACTGCATTTCCTTTGCAGTGATGTTCAAGCACAAACCACCTGTGGGCCAGAATCATTCCTCGAAACAAGCACTTGGTCTTGGGACTTCCTGATGGCCTAGTGGTTAAGACTCCAAGCTCCCAATACAGGGGGCCCAGGTTTGATCCCTGGTCTGGGAACTAGATTCCCCATGCCACAACTAAGAGTTTGCATGTTGCACCTAAGACCTGGTGCAGTTACATAAATAAAAATTAAAAAGAAAAGCAAAATCATTATGTCTTAAGTGCCATTAAGCTGAATAAACCAAGCTAATTGACTTTTATACAATCCTGTCATTGAAAAATACTAGAAGACCTCAAGTATGGTATTTTTAAATCCTTATTTTTTTTTATCTTTCTTACTGCACTGAGATGTCAAGTACAACAGGGACTAGGAAAAGTGTTAGTAAACATTCTTGATTCTTCCTGACTTTAAAGGAATAAATACACCAGAGATTATAAAGGGAAACAGAAGATCGGTCATTGGTTTGTTTTTCATTCATGGTAATGAAAATGCAAAGAATAGAATTTCAAGTTCTACTTTGTCTACTTACCAGCTTTAGGATCTGATTTAGATTGCTTAAACTTTTCTGAGTCTTCACTTATTCAGTTATAATATAAGCATAAGGCCAATACAGGAAGTTGTGAGGAACTTAGGGGAAAAGTCTATGAATAGCATCAGGCACCTACATACTCATAACTGTCCCCACCACCACCCGATCTAGTGCCTTGTCCCACCTGTGCAGTTCTCTAAGGGCTTAAGGCTATCTTTGAACGAGCTATAGAATTGGCCATAGACCCTTCTTCCACTGCTTTTGCAAAATGAATTTATCAGTAAAAGTCATTTTCTAGAATGTCCAAAGACTCCCCAAGAGATTCAACTATAGGGAATAGAATTGGCTGATGGATGTAAGAAAAGTGTAGCTGAGCCGTACAGGGAAATAAAAGATTTCATTCCTACCATCTCTCAATGGCTTCCTTCTGTTTCTGGGCTCTTATGTGACACACCTGTGTTATAAGCCTATCTGATTCATCAGATTATTATTGTTCCCTCGTGTAAGTTATTTCCTTCTGCTATTTGCTGGTAGAATGGATTTCAAGGAGGTGCAGACTGCCTCCAGACCTCACAATGGATTAACCCTCCTGTTGAAGATGGAACTTAGAAGCTGATGGAGCCAGACTTCTCCTGTCCTCAGAAATTACCTAGTGAAACACCCAACTGTAAAGCTGAACTCACTGAGTTGTATGTTATTTATTTTTTTTTAAATTGCAGTAAAATATACATAGGGGCTTCCCTGGTGGCTCAGATGGTAAAGAATCTGCCTGCAATGAAGGAGACTGGAGTTTAATCCCTGGATCAGGAAGATCCCCTGGAGAAGGGAATGGCTACCCACTCCAGTATTCTTACCTGGGAAATCTCATGGACAGAGGAGCCTGGCGGGCTACAGTCCATGAGGTTGCAAAGAGCTGGACACGACTGAGCAACTAACATACTTTCATACTTTCAAAATATAAATAGCAGGAAATTTATAGTTCTAACTATCTTTGAGTGTACAGTTAAGTCTCAGTAAGAACATTCGCATTATCGTGCAACTTTCACCACCATCCACTTCCAGAACTTTCTCATCTTCCCAAACTGAAACTCTGCCCATTAAACACTCACTGCGCACCCCGCTCCCTGCCCCTGGCCCCCACCATCTGCTTTCTGACTCTATGAACCTGACTCCTCCAAGCACCTCATGTAAGGAGAATCATATTTATCTTTTTTGCGAGTGGCTTCTTTGAGTACAGGTTCATCCGTGTTGTAGCATGTGGCACAATGTTCTTCCTTTTTAAGGCTAATACTCCACTGTCTTTTTTTTTTTTTTTTAATGTGGACCATTTTTACAATCTTTGTTGAATTTTACAAGCTTTATTGAGTGTGTTACAATATTGCTTCTGTTTTATGCTTTGGTTTTTTTGACCGCAAGGCATGTGAAGTCCTAGCCCCCGACCAGCAATTGAACCTGAACCACTAGCATTGGAAAGCAAATTAACTGCCAGGGAAGTTCATACTCCAGTGTCTTTAAGGCAGCATTTTGTTTGTTCATGAACCTGCTGTTGGACCCTTGGGTTGCTTCTTCTCATGATTTTTGTAAATAATGTTGCTATGAACACGTCAATTGAGTTTTGAATAAAGATAGGTAAAGAATTTGAATAATATTTTTAAAAAGAAACCTTGAGTGGTTAGTGTTGAACCAAATGGGACACGGAGTGACTGAACTCACAGGACCACTGGGAGGGGCTCAGCCACGTTCCCAAGCCTCTGGTCTTAGTCACTGCAGTTGACTCATCATTAGCCTAGTCCTTGTTCTTTCTTGGGAATAACTGTGGGAGGAAATTGTCTTGGGGAAGCTTCATTCAAGGTCTGCTCACCAGGGTGTTTTCTGGACTCCCTCCTGAGGGCTGGGGGCTTCCTGGAGTGGAGATGAGAAGAAGCTAGCTTCCAGGAACGTTTCGTTTCATTTTGCATCACATGCTTGCCAATGTCACTGTAGCATCGTCCTGCAGGGAAGGATGCTGGTTTTGGGATTTCTCTGGGTTCACGCAGCTGGTAACTGGTGGAGCTGGGACTCAGTTGAATCCCAAACCAGCTCCATTCCCACCTTTAATTGAGCTCCATCGAATTTATAGAAGTTAGGAACAACTCACAGCTCATATCATATACACCAGTGGTTCTCAAAAGTGTGGTCCACGGACCAGCAGTGTCAGCACCACCTGGAAATGTTAGAGATGCTTCTCCCCAGGCCCACCCTCGAGTGTTGACTCTGACACTCTGGAGGTGATCCAGGCACTCTGTGCTTTATGAAGCACCACCACCCCCACCCCCCGACCGCCGCCCTGACTAAAGGATCCTTCTGTCCTCTCAAGTGTGGGAGCCCTGACCCAGGAGGCTTTGTTGGGGGAGTGGTGGATGCTCGGTCCCTCCACACCCTCCAGGTAATAGAAGCGATGGGCTGGGAACCCAGGGAGTGGTGATGGGTAGTGAAATTCCAACACAGCCTGGCAGTATTTTGATCCCAAAGAGCTTTAGGTCACCTAAAGGGCAGTGTTAACTCTACACTAAATTTTCATTTAGCCAATGACCCTCCTCCCTCCACACCCCAGCTGTTGCTTCCTGCATTGAATGACGTCAGGCATCCGGCATTTATTGAATAGACAGCACCTTCCGTCTCTGAGGAATGTCCATCTCGTCATCAGCCAACACCTCTCCCCTTCCCAACCCGACCACTTTTTCCTGTGCTCCTGTGCATTGGAAATTTTGGACACAGATTTTAGGTTTTTTCTATGCATGGAATTTGGGGCAGATTCCTAATAAAGCAGAAGACAGATGCCCAGGAATTTACTCTCCAACCATCGGATTTGTGCCATTTCCTGATGGTCTCTTGGGGACCAGAAACAATGAGATGCAGGGTTCAACTGTCTGAACAAAATTCAATGGCAATTTTCAGTCAGTCAGATGTCAACAGAGGTAAAATAGATGTATATGGCGACTTGACATTTCAAAGCCCTAAATGACAGTGGTCCTTACATGATCACATGGAGAAGGAACACCTTTGCACTTGAAATGACCCACTGTGACACCCTACAGCCTCCATCTGTGGAAGAATTCAGTGAGTGAGTGGAAGGGATTGGACGTGAGCTGGTGAGATGATCGACAGAGAGTCATGGGTGACTCTTGAAGGAGGGTGTTTTCTGGACTCCCTCCTGAGGGCTGGGGGCTTCCTAGAGGGGAGTTGAGAGGAAGCTAGATCTAGCTTCCAGGAACATTTCATTTCATTTTGCATCACATGCTTGCCAATGTCACTGTGGCATTGTCATCATGCAGGAAGGCTGAAAAGAGCTGAGATGGAGTCATAGTGAATTAGGGTCTTTGAACCTGGGCAGTACAACTGACTCAGCAGGAGCTGCCTGTGCATTTAGGATATAGAAGCCTTGGCGGGACAGGGACGTTCACACTCTACTCAGACCAGATAAACTTGCAGAGCCAGGGAGGTGCAATGCTTAGAACCAGGTCACTGGTCAAAACCTGCCTCTCCAGTTACTGACCAGACATGGGGGGTGGGGCCTCCCCCAATCTTGAGGTTTGTTTCTCTCTGAAAGACTGTTGTGTAAACAACCCCTCCAGTGCCTGCAGCCCTGGCTGATGCTCTGAAACCGTCGGCAGTCTCTTGTTATATAAATATGCAGCCTGATTATTTGAGAAGCACAGTAAATGTTCAGGCATCTCAGATATCCACAAACTCTTTACGATCCCTCTCAGCGTGTGGATTCATTAAATCCACGAGACCTCGAATGTTATCACAGCCCAGCAAAAAGGAGAAGGGAAATTAACACTGACTGAGCGCACAGCACCGCAGGCACATGTGTGTCCCAAGCTCCCACAGACCTTACACACACACTAAGCCTTAGGACAATGTTTCCCTTATTCTTGGTTGTAAACAAACAGAGGTGTAAAGATATGTGTCTGGGTTCACAGAGGCAGGAATTTGAGCCAGGATGCCTGTTCTCCCTGCCTCGAAGTTCTGTCCATTTCCTTTGGTAGGGTCTCACACTCAAGGTCCAACCCACACTTCTCACTTTGTGCCCAGAGCCCAATGTGGTCGTGCCCTCCCTAGCTTGGCTGGGAACCAAGCTTCCTGTCTTAATTGGAGTTCTTCCTTGGCAGAAAATGCCCTGCTGTCGTTTTGGATTAGCTCACGAACTGACTCATTTCAAATGCAATAAAAAATTAAATCACAAGCATGTAAGTCAAGGCAGGAAGACATCACAGCTGGACTTTTTTACGACAAAGCTTCACCAGCAGTCAAATGGAAAGCCAGGGAACTCCCTGGTGGTCCAGTGGTTAGGACTCTGCCTTCTCACTGCGGAGGACCTGGGTTCGATCTCTGGTCAGGGGGACTAAAATTCCACCAGCCACCAAGTGGTTCAGCCAAAACAAACCAAACCATACTCACAAAACAAACTGAAAAGCCAACACCCATATGATACTTTCACAGTTAATCTTGAAAAAACGAAAAATAATAGACTTTGAAAATTTTTGTGCTGCTCAGACAGTATAACTCAACCACAGGACAGTCTAACTCAGCTACGAGTTGGATGCAACTTAGTGACTAAATAACAACAATCGATTCATTTATTTCTGTCAAAAGCCAGAGATATGTTTCCAAGTCTTTAGAAATAGAGTGGAAGACATTTGGTGGGGAAGAAAACAACATATGCAAGCATGTACTAGCTGACACCCTAAAAATGATTCAAATCAGAGGTGTCAGTTTTAAACGATTCTTTATTTTGTCAATCCTCAAAATTTGAAGTTTGACACATCACAGTTAAGAGGAGTGCAATTGCATTAAATGCAAAACTTCTGTGCTTTTATTGTTTATTTATTATAACATTTTGCAATCTGAACACGGCAAATGGAGACACTTAGGAATGATTTTGGGCACCCAGATGCGAGAAGCCTGTCCACACTCTGCCTGCCGCTCAGACCACCTGGCTCCCTTTGTTGCCGATCTGCTTTTAAATTCTCTCCTTGCCTTAACTCTGGGCTTCTTTCTTGGGTTTGTGTTGGCCAGCCTTCATTCGAAGCGGAAGATACACCCCCCCCACCCCGAGTTTAGAACTCAGGAACAGAAGACCTGGGTGTCTCTAAAGCACTGGTGAAGTTTACAAGCCCAAAATCACCGCCTGTTTGAAGAACTGCCTGGAGAAGAATTCTAAATCTCTGATGCTTCATCTTGAGGGTCTGATGGAGACCATTTGCCAACCATTTGCATGATAAACAGCTGATTACCATATTTCAGAACCCCCTGCATTCTAGGTCAAGAGTGACTTCTAAAGACTTAAAAAGAAGGCTTAAGATGTAAGAGAAGGAAACACCAACTTCCTCCCATCATCTGTCTTGGGTTGAAGGTAATAAACATTTATAAATTTGGGCTAAAAATACATGCCCCTCTTCAGTTCATGTACAAGCCTTAAAATAGCTGCTGACCTGACACCTCCCCCCTCCTCCCTCCCTCCTCCCTGCCCTGTCCCTTCACTCTGCATTGAGAGGTGGAGCAGCTGAAACCTCAGGGGATCCAGTTGCTCTGGCCACTGTGATCACCAGCCAGTCCTGCAGGATCCCAATGCCCCAGCAGTGGGGTCCAGATGGGCCGATAAAGACTGCAAATCCAATGGAACTTTGAGGAAAAATAGATCTGCTCTTGGGCCATCTGGAAACATATAGGCTTTGAGTTTTAATGTGAATTGATGAAAACCAGGGTGTTCCTCGCTCATTCTGATGTCATGCTCCAGGAGTGTTCAGAGGACTGACACCCCACATGGTTCTTAATTTGAGACTCTCATCCCTTCTCATCTGCTCTGCATCTCAGGATGTGAGTGAACTCATCACACAGGTTCTCCCATGTTGATACACGGTTTCCACACATGTATCCCGGGCTTTATTTAACTGCATGTGGGTGCGTGCTCAGTCGCTTCAGTCGTGTCTGACCTTTTGTGACATCATGGACTGTAGTCTGCCAGGCTCCTCTGTTCATTAGATTTCCCAGGCAGGAATACTGGAGTGGGTTGCTATGCCCTCCTCCAGGGGATCTTCCTGACCCAGGGATGAAACCTGTGTCTCCTCATAGGCAGATTCTTCTCTGCCAAGCCACCAGGGAAGCCATTTAACTGCATCACACAGATGCTATTTTAGCAGTGGCAGCTGACAGGTAACTGAGCTTCACCCAAGTGGCTCTCAGTGCAGTTTCTGCCAAGGGATGAGGCAGGAGACGGGTGCACAGAGATCTCAGCACCGTCAGATGCTACCTTCTGTGGCGCTGGAGCAAGCCTGGTGCCAGAACCTGGGCATACACCGATTAGCAAGCTCTGGAAACTGCCATGCAGCCGCGCGGGCCAGCACAGGCTCAGGCGCAGCAGACCTGCTGTACGTCAACCTCGGTTTGGCACAGGAATTCTAACCTGAAAAACTCACTCTGTATGCAGTGAGGCATGGTAACATTCTGACAGGTGGGGACAAGATCCGATTACAGAGCAGAATAGGCCCTCTGGTACCGCGTGCCCTGCCGTTTCCACAGGGAGACGTTGGGCTTGCTGTCTCCAGCTGGTGAGGGGGAGGGGAGCGTCTTGAAAGGATCTTGGCATCTGTGATGCTGGGAGAGGTTGTCCTCCTCCATACCCATGTTCTGACTCAGGCAGTTACAAAGTTCTGGCAAGATGAAGACAGGAAGCCATTGTTTCCTTTTCTCTTCTGAACAGAGTAGTGTCAGCCACACAGACAACTTACTGTGCAATGTGGCCTCGCCCAGGTTGCTGTCTGCAGGTAGGAGCTGGATTTGCTTGGAGAGTGGGGACCACAGAGAAGCCCAAGGATTCTGCATCTTACCCTGCAGGAAACAGTCTCTGGAAGTACCTCAGTGACATTTACCTCCTGGTGTTAAAGCCCTTGTAATAGCCTCCTCTTGAGGGGGCAATGGACCTAGTCCCTTGCTCCTAACAAAAAGAATATGGGGTGGGACTTTCCTGGTAGTCCAGTGGTTCAGGTTTTACCTTCCATTGCAGGGCATGCAGGTTCAATCCCTGGTTGGGGAGCTAAGATCCCACCTGCCTCATGGCCAAAACACCAAAACACAAAACAGAAGCAATATGTAACAAATTCAATATGGACTTTAAAAAATGGTCCACATCAAAAAGAGAGAGAGAGAGAGAGAGAGAGAATATGGGAAGCCTGATGTGATGTTCAAGATTAGGTGACAAAAAGGCTGCGGTCTCTGTCTTGGGGACGAGCTTCTGCATGGTCCTTCTGTCCATGCCGAGGGGAGTCATTGGCCATGATGTGAGCTGACCAAGGAGAAGTCCATGTGGGAAGGAACCGAGAGAGGCCTCCAGCCAATAGCCAGTGAGGAGTTAGAACTCTCCACTCAACAGCCTGTGTGGCTGAATTCCACCAACCATGCTGGTCAATATGGAAACTGGAGACTGAACCTTGTAGCCCATCACATGAGACCACAGCCCTGGATGGCTGCATGACCATGCCCTCAGGAGAGACCTGGCTCAGATGCACCCAGGAAACCATTCCAGGTGCTCATCCACAGAAAGCGTGATTTCACCTGTGCGTGTCACTCTAAGTGTTACGTTTGGGGGTAATTTGTCACACAAGAGATAACTGATGCGTAGCCTAGGGCACAGCACCCTGATCAGAGATACAAAAATTTCAATTGTGTGATACAAGGTTTGCCCAGAATCCATCCTACAGATATTTCATAGGGCAGCACAAAAGACTCAACTATTGTCCCACTTAATAATTCTAATAATTTATTCCACTAAAAGCTTTTTGTTAGTTAACAAACCACCCCCAAATAACCTGCTTTCCTTTTTTGTTGCTGTTGTTGTTCATATTCTACCCACCTTGTGGGAGAAGTAGACAATCAGAGAACGAGAGCAAAAGCAGCTTGAGGCAAGAGACATGGGGACTTACTCATACAAAGTGAATAATCAGCAAAGTTGGCAGGTCTGATTCAGACAGTGACGGAATAATGCAGCTAGACCCCGCTAGGTAAAGCAAAGCTGGGACAGTGAGACAAGAGTTTGTGTGTGTCTTTGGTATATATGTCCATTTGGGTAACATTTCTGTCTTCTGGTTTAATAATTTCAGAAAATTGAGAGGTTCAAGTTCAAATGAGGAAAAATCAATTAAAAATCAATTGTGTTCATGCTCAGTTATGTCCAACTCTTTATGACCATTTGAACTGTAGCCTGTCAAGCTCCTCTGTCCATGGGATTTCCTAGGCAAGAATACTAGAGTGGGTTGCCATTTTCTCCTCTAGGGAATATTTCTGACCCAAGGATTGAAACTGAGTCTTTTGCATCTCCTGCTTGGCAGGTGAATTCTTTACCACAGATACCTGGGAAGCCACAGAAACCAACACAATATTGTAAAGCAATTATTCCTCAATTGAAAATAAATAAATTTAAAAAAACTCAATTAGTCTAAGGATTTCAAAATATTTTCCCCCAGAAGTATCTTACAAAGATAAAATCTTAAGTAAACTCTAATATGTTAAACAAAAAATACGGTATTTTGTTAACATGAAGTTATTTATATATTGGAAAAGACCCTGATGCTGGAAAGATTGAAGACAAAAGAAGAAGGGGATGACAGAGGATAAGGTGGTTGGATGGCATCACTGACTCAAGACACATGAATTTGAGCAAACTCCAGGAAATGGTGAAGGACAGGGAAGCCTGGCAAGCTACAGTCAGTCCATGGGGCTGCAGAGTCAGACACACATTCAAATCCATAACACTGACTCAAAAAATCAATCACTGAGATCTATAGTGTGAATACAGAGTTTAGGATTAGGACTATGGGTCTCAGAGGCAGAATGCCCTTTCAGTATAGCTGAACAGAATTCAAATGATAGTAATTCACAAAGACAGGTAGTTCCAAATGGTAAACATTTTAAACACAACTTTTTGGCAAGTGAAGATACATAGCCATTAAACCAATTCAGAAACTTGATGGAGAAATAGTAAGGCAATTTTCATCTAACAGTATCGGAGAAGTGCTGTTAGTTCTTAACTGATAGTTGTTTAATTTGATGGTGGTTGAGCAAACACTTGAGCTCATGTTAAGGATCACTGGGAAGGAAATACTTTTCAAATGTAACCTTGAACAATACAAAATTATATTAATTTAAAAAAATCAGACACTTTGTCAGATGGTCATTTGAAGTTTCTAAATACCACGATCTGCTTTGTTTTGCATGCTGAGTCCAAACTTAAGCTCTCAGTTTTAATCCTGACATTGTAACTATAATTTAAGGCATGCTCACATAGGGAGCCCTCAGTTGCCAAATTTAGTTCTTTAAAAATATCAGCAAGATGTGCAAACAGCACAGGCCTGCTAGGTTTGAGGATTTTAGCTAAAGATACTCCTGGTTACATAACAGTAATGGTGCCTCTCAGTGTAACCCGTGACTTCAGTATGAAGAGAAAATTCTGCAATTCACCACATTTATCACCATAAATATCTGAGAAGCTCGCAGTGGGAAGACAATCCTTTAATAAAAGCTGTCCATTTGTATGACGCTATCCAACACCTAAAAAACAAGGTTGCTTTCTTGGTAACAACCAGGGCCTGTTATACAAACACTAGCATGTATATTGGCAATAACTTTTATGTGAGCGGTTTTCCACCACTGCTGTCACTCATTACACAGACACTGCCACATTTGTATAACATTTATCTGTGGTGTGTTATTTGTGTTCTAAGCAGTTACAGCTTCCTTCTCCTAAAATGTCAGTGGTGAGTGTTTAATAAAATGATAAATAGCTTCTTGTTTGCTGCAAGAACACATACAAAACCATAAAAATGGAGAAACCACTAACATCCATACACTTGCGTATTCGCAATATAAAGATTTTACTTGTCTCACTCTTTAAGCTGATGGCTTCAGAACCTTGGACCTGTGTGTGTTCTTAGGTTCTACTTTAGACCCTGTCCTTGAACAGTGATAGTCAACTTTCGGTACAAACTCTTCTACGATCCAGCCTGAATCTCATTACTAACACCAATAGTACAGGATTCAGCAGCATTTTTTTTTTTTTTTCCCAAAAGTTAAGTACTGCAAAGGGTCTGAGATGTTATCTGACCTGTGAGGTAAAAAGTTACCTTGCATAGACTCAAGAATGCCTCCAGAAGATACAAGATTCTTGGGTCAGAGACAAAGGGTTTAGTGCTCCCAGATAGCAAGAGGTGTGGACTTATATCTGCACTGAAAAACCCGGAGTTCAGGGAACTTGAGCTTCTTACTATGGGCAGCAAACCATCAAATCTGCTGACCCACTGCCCTGGAGGGAATCATAGTCCTTGTTACATTAGACAGTAAATATACCTGCCCACTGGCCTGTTAGAAGATACTACCTGTGGTTGCCAAGGCTCTTTGCCACACAACATCTTTGAAAGGACAGTCTGGAATAAAGGTGGTCAGAGCCTCTGATTGCAGGATGAGCAGAAACACGAGAGACCCGTAATTACCTCCCAGTGCCCAACAGCCAGTGAGTTCTTCCTCTGTCAGTTCTTCTCCTGATATTTCTCTCATTTAGTCAGAATGACTCTGAGGGCACCTTTTTGTATTCACATTTCAGTTTTGTCTGGAGATCTGGAGAATTTTTAAAGTACATCAGGGAAATTCTACACTTTGAGAATCGCTTCTCCAGTTCAGACCCTTATTCCACAACATCTTACCAGTTCGGACCCTTATTCCATAACATCTTACAGAAAAACCTGAATTAACTTTTTGGCCAAACCAATACAATACAATAAGGGAGCTGAGGCATGAAATTCAGTGGCTTGTTTGGTCACGACTGTATAAGTGTCAATCCAGGTAATGGAATAATTAATATAAATCTAAGCAGTACTAGATGACAGCCAAATACCCCTTTTTAAAATTTAGAAACAAATTGTTTAAAAGGTATGAGGGCAAAGGACTTCCCTTTATTAGGGCCAAAGGACTTAACTTGGAATTCCCCATAAGCAATGTCTGAGATTGGGATTACAGCACAAGGTTATTTGGGAAGGGAGCCCAGGAACCATTATCAGGGGAGCAGCAGAAGGAAGGGATGACAGAAGGTTGTTTTATGAAGCAAGTTACTACTATGGACCCCTGGAGGGTCGTCGCACTGGGAACCCTGTGAGCCAGTGGAACACACACTCCGACTATCCCACCCAAGGGAAGACGGAGATGGTCTGTTTGGCAGACAGTTTCCATCAGTCAGTGGCTGGAGGACTCTGGGAGGTGTCCTGTCCTAGTACCTCTAACCTTCACTTGGAGAGAACGACTCTGAGCCAGAGAGAGCCTGGAGCACCGTGCCACTGGCTGTGGAAGCAGGGTCCACGGGCAGGGAAAGGGTGCTTTCCTGGATGTGAGTGGATGCCAGCTGTGTCTGCTACCCTCAGCGCTGCCTGCCTTCATGGATAGTATGACCTGTGTTGCATCTTCTCTAGTCTAGTCTAACCCTCCATCTCTGCACTGGGGTAAGTTCCTCAAATCTGATCAGGAGAGTGGTAGATGGTGATTACAGGAAAGGATTAAAGAATATAGCAAGTGCTGATCAAGGTGAGGAGGGAAGGCCTACCTGAAAATAATTAAAAATACAGGTAGGAGGAGTGGGATGAAGTGGGAGATTGGGATTGACGTGTATACAGTATTAAGACTATGTACAAAATAGACAACTAGTGAGACCTGATTACAGGAAAGGATTAAAGAATATAGCAAGTGCTGATCAAGGTGAGGAGGGAAGGCCTACCTGAAAATAATTAAAAATACAGGTAGGAGGAGTGGGATGAAGTGGGAGATTGGGATTGACGTGTATACAGTATTAAGACTATGTACAAAATAGACAACTAGTGAGACCCTGGTGGTTTCCCTGGTGGCTCGGGCAGTAAAGAGTCCACCTTCAAAGGAGCAGACCACTTGCAATGCAGGAGACCCAGATTCGACCCCTGGGTCAGGAGATCCCCTGCAGAAGAAAATGGCAGCCTATGCCAGTATTCTTGCCTGGGAAATCCCATGGACAGAGTTGCCTGGCGGGCTATAGTTCATGAGGTGGCAAAAGTCGGATGTGACTTAGCGACTGAACCAATGAGAACCTACTGAATAGCACAGGGAACTCTACTCAATGCTCTGTGGTGACATAAATGGGAAGGAAATGAAAAAAAAAAAGGGATACATGTATATGTATAACCGATTCATGCTGCTGAGCAGCAGAAACACAACGTCGTAAAGCAATTATACTCCAATAAAAATTAATTTAAAAATAAAGCATAGGCAGAAGAAGAGAGCGAGAGAGAGAAGCAGAGGCCAAGAAGAACAGAGCAAAGAACCCTGGGTGTGAAGCCAGTTGAAGGGACCCCTCAGAGGATGAAGGGCTGTGAACAGGAAGCAAATGACAGACTCTCTCCTGCGTCCCTGTCCACAGAGCTTCGGCTGAGTCAGAACCGTCTGTCTGTTACAGATTAGAACAGTGACTCCAAAATTTTGAGTGGGAGGATCCCTTTAAACATAAACATATTTCTTTTCAAATATCTTCATGTGTTATTGACAGTAGTTTAAATATGATTAGCCAACTATGGGACTAAAAGCTACAGTGAATTCAGTAATATCACAAAATGTGTGCTTTCTTCCTCATGATGGCATCTGCATGTAGTTGAAAAATAGCAGGTAGTAATGTCTGTGCAAGAGGGGAGTTTTCTCAGATGGTAGGTGGGGAGAGCACGCTGGTCAGGGACCCATCACAGTGAATCCTGGGTGAAGGCAAGCCTCAGTTTCAAAGGGGGCCAAGGCCTACCACGGCGCTGCCTTAGATGTGCATCCACTGGGCTTCCCTCAGTGGGTTGTGAGGATCAGACAAAGGACTTGGCGAGTGGTAAGAATACAATGAATGAGCAACTACAGCGTCAATAATAACTTAAGCAGTAAACACTATTTCCAAATTTATTGTTGTTCAGTCACTGAGTCGCTAACTCCGTCTCCTGCTTTGCAGGTGGATTCTTTACCATCTGAGCCACCGGGAAGCCCCTTCATTTACTAGAGTGCATTTTAAAGATGAGATATAAACTTGAAATATATTTTTCTTTTAATTTCAACTTATTTTCCAGCTAAAGGGGCTTTCTGGTTAATCCTTACCCAAAATGAAAATTCAATTTAGCAGAACAGCCCTATTCCTGAGGCACCCTGATTAACTGAGGTTTTATTATGAAACACAGAAATGCTTCATGTGTGATGTTCGTTCACCCAAAGGCAGATTTCAAAATGGAAACGTCAGTAAAATCCTCTTAGTTTTTCTAAAGTTATGGAGCTCCTGTTAAAATTTTTCCTATCTAAAATTAATTCCACTCTGTTGCTAATAACACAAAAAATTTTTTTGAAGTTTGATCATTTTTCTATCTCAAAGGAAGGGTGCTTCAAGAATTAAAGTTCTGATCTGTGTGTTTATAACCACAGGAAGTGTTCCTTGGCAAAACACATCATTGATGGAGGAATGCATAAAGAAGATGTGGTACATATATACAAGAGAATATGACTCAGTCATAAAATATAACGCCATCTACAGCAACATGGATGGACCCGGAGATCATCATACGGAGTGAAGTCAGAGAGGGACAAATGCCATTTGATAATCACTTAAATGTAGAATCTGAAAAAATGGTACAAAGGAACTTGTGTATAAAGCAGACATAGGATCACGGATGTAGAAAATGACCGTATGGTTGGTTACCAGGTAGGGAAAAGGGGAGGGATCAATTGGGAGATTGGGCTCGACACACTACTACACATAAAACAGATAACTAACAGAAACCTATGCACAGCACAAGTATATAATCACTTAAATGTAGAATCTGAAAAAATGGTACAAAGGAACTTGTGTATAAAGCAGACATAGGATCACGGATGTAGAAAATGACCGTATGGTTGGTTACCAGGTAGGGAAAAGGGGAGGGATCAATTGGGAGATTGGGCTCGACACACTACTACACATAAAACAGATAACTAACAGAAACCTATGCACAGCACAAGTAACCCTGCACCACGCTCTGTAATGACAAAGCCTCTGACTGTGCGGACCACAATAAACTGTGGAAAGTTCTGAGAGAGATGGGAATACCAGACCACCTGCCCTGCTGCCTCTTGAGAAATCTGTATGCAAGCCAGGAAGCAACAGTTAGAACTGGACATGGAACAACAGACTGGTTCCAAATAGGAAAAGAAGTGCGCCAAGGCTGTATATTGTCAGCCTGCTTATTTAACTTCTATGCAGAGTACATCATGAGAAACGCTGGACTGGAAGAAACACAAGCTGGAATTAAGATTGCCGGGAGAAATATCAATAACCTCAGATATGCAGATGACACCACCCTTATGGCAGAAAGTGAAGAGGAGCTAAAAAGCCTCTTGATGAAAGTGAAGGAGGAGAGTGAAAAAGTTGGCTTAAAGCGCAACATTCAGAAAACGAAGATCATGGTATCCGGTCCCATCACTTCATGGGAAATAGATGGGGAAACAGTGGAAACAGTGTCAGACTTTATTTTTGGGGGCTCCAAAATCACTGCAGATGGTGACTGCAGCCATGAAATTAAAAGACGCTTATTCCTTGGAAGAAAAGTTATGACCAACCTAGATAGCATATTCAAAAGCAGAGACATTACTTTGCCAACTAAGGTTTGTCTAGTCAAGGCTATGGTTTTTCCTGTGGTCATGTATGGATGTGAGTTGGACTGTGAAGAAGGCTGAGTGCTGAAGAATTGATGCTTTTGAACTGTGGTGTTGGAGAAGACTCTTGAGAGTCCCTTGGACTGCAAGGAGGTCCAACCAGTCCATTCTGAAGGAGATCAGCCCTGGGATTTCTTTGGAAGGAATGATGCTAAAGCTGAAACTCCAGTACTTGGCCACCTCATGCGAAGAGTTGACTAATTGGAAAAGATGTTGATGCTGGGAGGGATTGGGGGCAGGAGGAGAAGGGGACGACCAAGGATGAGATGGCTGGATGGCATCACTGACTCGATGGACATGAGTCTGAATGAACTCTGGGAGTTGGTGATGGACAGGGAGGCCTGGCGTGCTGTGATTCATGGGGTCGCAAAGAGTCGGACACGACTGAGCGACTGAACTGAACTGAACTGAGACTAGTGTAAGGATTAATCCATATAAAGCACTCACTACACTTCCAGGCACTGTGAACTGCTTCCGGTGTTACAATTATCATTATGTGTTACATCATTAGCTAAAATATGACTTAGAGTACAAGGATTGTGATTAAAGAGAATGTCCAAAAAAAGACTCCTAAACAGATAGACACAAGCACATATGTATCTACATATAGACATAGTTCAAAATTGGGAGAGGAGTACAACAAGTTTATATATTGCCACTCTGCTTATTTAACCTATATGCAGAGTACATCACATGAAATGCCAGGCTGGATGAATCACAAGCTGGAATCAAGATTTCCAGGAGAAATAAAAACCTCAGATACAGGTGATACCACTCTAATGGCAGAAAGTGAAGAGGAACTAAAGGGGCTCTGGATGAGGGTGAAAGAAGAGAGTGAATATGCTACCTTAAAACTCAACATTCAAAAAACTAAAATCATGGCATCTGGTCCCATCACTTCATGGCAAATAGAAGAGGTTAAAAAATGGAAGCAGTGACAGATTTTAGGCTCCTGGACTCCAAAATCACTGCAGACAGTGACTGCAGCCATTAAATTAAAAGACATCTACTCCTTGGAAGAAAAGCTATGACAAACCTAGACAGCATATTAAAAAGCAGAGACATTAATTTGTCAACAAAGGTCCGTCTAACCAAAGCTATGGTTTTTCCATTAGTCATGTATGGATGTAACAGTGGGACTATAAAGAAGGCTGAGTGCCAAAGAATTGATGCTTTCAAATTGTGGTGCTGGGGAACTCTTGAGAGTCCTTTGGACTGCGAGGAGATCAAACCAGTCAATCCTAAAGGAAATCAACCCTGAATACTCATTGGAAGGACTGATACTGAAGCTGAAGCTCCAATACTTTAGCCACCTGACGGAAAGGGCCATCTCATTGGAAAAGACTCTGGTGCTGGGAAAGACTGAAGGCAAAAGGAGAAGGGGGCGACAGAGGACGAGATGGTTAGACAGGATCACTGACTCAATGGACAGAAATCTGAGCAAACGCTGGGAGACAGTGGAGGATAGAGGAGCCNAGCTCCAATACTTTAGCCACCTGACGGAAAGGGCCATCTCATTGGAAAAGACTCTGGTGCTGGGAAAGACTGAAGGCAAAAGGAGAAGGGGGCGACAGAGGACGAGATGGTTAGACAGGATCACTGACTCAATGGACAGAAATCTGAGCAAACGCTGGGAGACAGTGGAGGATAGAGGAGCCTGGTACGCTGCAATCCACGGGGCCGAAAAAGCTGGACACGACTTAGTGACTGAACAGCAACAACAAATAGCTGTAGTAGAGAACTGCTTCCGAAACGGTCTTACTAATGGCTTAGGTGAATGTGTGTTTAGTAGCGCAGTGGTGTTGGACTCTGTGTGACCTTTAGCTCCTCTGTCCACGGAATTTTCCAGGCAAGAATACTGAAGTGGGTCTCCAGTTCCTCCTCTAGAGGATCTTCTCGACCTAGGGGTTGAACCTATATCTCCTGCACTGCAGGTAAATTCTTTACCCTCTGAGCCACTGCGAAAGCTTAGGTGAACAGTCTTCATGAAAATATTTAGTCTTCTTTCATGATTTGTTATTAATCACAATAATTAATGGATTAACCATTCAATAATTTCAATAATTCAATAAATATTTCTGAGTACTTACTCCATGCTAGGCTCATGCTGAACTAAGGGACACAGCAGTGAATGAGACACATTTCTGCTCCTACATTCTTTTAGGTGTGCCTCTCAAAAGCTCTAAATCTAACAAATTCTTTGAATTTTACATGTCTTTTGAATGTTCCATATTATATTTTCTTTTCAAATATAACTTTATTTCTTTATTTCTGTTTGGCTGCACTGAGTTTTTGTTGCTCTCTAGCTGTGTTGTGGGGGCTTCTCATGGCAGTGGTTTCTCCTGAGCAGAGCACAGGCTCTAGGCTGCATGGGCTTCAGTAGCTGTATAGCCCGTGGGCTCAGTACCTGTGACCCCCAGGCTCTACTGCACAGGCTCAATAGTTGAGGCACACGGGCTTAGTTGCTCCGCATCATGTGTGATGTTCCTGGATCAGGGATCGAACCCAAGTCTTCTACGTTAACAGGTGGATTCTTAACCACTAGAACAGGGATACCTTCTATTCTACTGTATCTTCTTCCTTCTGAGTTTCCTCATCAGAACCACAGACCACAGAAAATAACCTGAAGTTAACTAATAATATATGATAGATGTTTTAAGGCATTTAGGACTTAATAGGTTGGTGCAAACATAACTGTAGTTTTTGCATTGCTGAAATTTACCATTTGATATTGGAATACAGTCTTAATAAATGTGATTATGTTATTTTAATTACATCATTTAAAATACATTAAAAAAATTTTAAAGCACATTTCTTACTCTATGTTTTTTGCTAATGACTTATTACTTTCTGTTTATTTTATATTTATTTCAGACAATGGAAATGATGTTAGACAAAAAGCAAATTCAAGTAATTTTCTTATTTGAGTTCTCACTCTTAGAATCGTTATTTTTCTAAGGCAAAGATCAATTAGGCTGTGTCAGTAGTCCTGGGTTAATGTAGCTTTCACTCAGCTATGCTGTATTTACTGTGGTGATGATACTGGAGACTGAGAAGAAATTTTTCTCAATATCTTTATGGAAGGTGTCAAAAATATTAAATTAACATATTAAAACTACATTGCTAGACAAATTATTTTAAAATTCCCTGGGAGAAGATGTAATTAACTGACTTATTCTTTGAATAGAAGACTTTAATAGAGATGATGGCTAGTTAATTTGAATACAGCCTTGTTTTAATGCCCTTCCTGTATTTTAGGACACAATATTATAAATGCTGATTGCTACTTAATACAATTTTAATAATTTTCATTTATGGGATGAGTGTGCACATAGGTGATGAGGCCAACAAGTATAAGCCATGTAAATTTAGTGTTGGAATCTTCAAATTTTCAGCCAAATAAATAATAATGCCTAATCTCAAGGAACAAAATTAAAATGGCTATTATGTAGATGTGCAGAGTTCTGCATTTAATTTAAACTCTGAATAAAATATTGACTATAGTTCCAGTTTATTTTTATCCTGGGAAGTTCAAACTCATATTGAAGCAGATGTATATTATGGGCATACAGTATAGATAACAAAACAAAGATCAAATAACCCACAGACTCGAGATACTGCCAATAATTTTCCTGGTTTTAAGACTCACACTTAAAAATAATCATGGTAAAGTCCTGTATAAACTATATGGGCTTTGGTGTCAGTTCTGGGTACAAACATCAGCTCTACCACTCACTACGCAACAAAGAAAAAGCGCTTCTGAGCCTTACTTTCCTCACAGGGTGAAATAGAGCTCTTGTCTTGGAAGAATATAATAGCATTTCATTATAACTATGCATACGAGTTAGACCAGGTACTTGCCACAGTGATACAGGTTGATGTACTCAAGAAACTATTAATAGCTGTTATTAAGAGCTTCTGAAATAGATTCTGAAAAGGCAGAGCTATAAAGTCTAAGAGTCTAAAGAAAAAGGCACAAAGTTTAAAATTATATATGATTAATCCTTCATTACATCAATTACAATGTAAAAATACATTCAGAAAATATTAATTGTGCACTCACAACATGCCAACATATGCTAAGCTTCAATACTGTATGGTATTTTTAAGTGTTAGTGGAACAAGAAGTGTAGAGCTATGAGGGCATAAAAGGTGAACAATGGATATGGTTATCTGTGCTCAGCTGCTGCATGGAGCAGTCTCCTTTAGTTAACCTAATGGTATGGAATGACTTCATTTTGTGGTACACCATCTCCTCTTTCAAATTAAGAAGGAATGTTTTTTAAAGGGTTACTTAGTTCAAGTGAGAACCAGAGAGAATAGTCCCATCAGTTTGTCTTTTTCCTTTAATAACAGTAGACCTACAAAGTCCTAATTTGAGTTTTTTTAAGTGACTGTATTTTCTACCGGGGGTAGAGGGGAAAATAGAATGAAGAACTAGGGAAAGAAAGAAGTGGAAGGGGAGGGAGAAAGGAGGCAAGAAGATACGGAAACACCTGGAAAGGAGGATCAAAGAAGAAAGGAGGGAGAAGGTTTAAAAAATGTGGGGGGATGGACCTACGTTTCTGGGTTTTGCTTATTAAAATGAACATATAAACACTCCCCAAACACACACACAAGCATGTTCCTACTTTGCTGAGAAAAATTTATTAATGAAGGTGGAACAGCTCTATACTTCGCTGATAGATACTTCAGTGTTCTGTCTTTTTCAAATACAATTTGAACTTGTTTCCAAGCTATCATCTTTAAGTTTTAAGATTTGATTGCAAAATATAATTGGTCTGTTTTGTAACTTTCATCATAAAGAGGTATTGATATTTCAAAAATACTTCTCTTGTTCATTTACTGATATGTATAGTGCAGTGAAACTGCAACATAGGATTTATATAACAGTTATTACCATCAGTTCAAGACTAACAATTTGCTTGGCACATAAGGATGATGTGTTTGCAAATTACGACTATTATTGATTGTTTAAAATAAATACAATGATACCATTTTATATATATTCTACTGTCTTGAGCAGAGGAGACAGGATCACCAGCTATGCACATTACATTTGCTAAGATTTTTATTGCCCAAAGTTAGATTTAGAGAATACTGTCTGATTTATGGTACATCTGAATCCATGTTATATCATACAAGGAATCTGTGATGTGTGCCAAGCAATCCTGTTAACAGTCAAGAGAGGCTGTAATTTAATGAAACAAATAAGAACAGGATATTGTCACTTCAAAAGGTCACAAATAACTAAAATTATTATTGTTATCTCTAGGAAAATAAAACAAAAAGCTAGGAAATGGTTGAAGAAAGAGTAAACAGAGATCCACTCTAGGCGATCCAACATCCAGATGTTGTATTTCCAGGAAAAGAACAAAGGCAATAAAGAGGAAATTCTGAAAAAAATGATAGAAGGGAATTTCCCAGACCCAAAGACCAGGTGATTTAGGACTGGAAGAGTCCTTCAAACACCTAGTATAATAAATGGGAGAAGAAAAACCAAAACCCACAGCGGGGTACATTAAGCCAATTATAAAAGACCGATTATATGACTCCATTTATATTAAATGTCCAGAATAGGCAAATCTTTAGAGACAGATGAGGGAGATGATAACTAAAAAACACAGCTCTTTTAGGGGTGATAAAATTGATTCTGGTGATGGTTGTATTAAATCTGTGAATATACTAAAAATCATTAAACTGTCTGATTTAAATTAGTGATCTGTACTTAGCCATAAAAAAGAACCCACTTGACTCAGTTCTAATGAGGTGGATGAACCTAGAGCCTATTATACAGAATGAAGTAAGTCAGAAAGAGAAAGACAAATATCGTATATTAACGCATACATATGGAATCTGGAAAGATGGCACTGAGGAACCTATCTACAGGTCAGCAACAGAGACACAGACATAGAGAACAGACGTGAACACAGGTAGAGGTGGGGGGAGAAGGTGGACGAACTGAGAGAGTAGCACTGAAACATGCACATTACTATACATAAAACGAGACAGCCAGTGGAAATTTGCTATATGACGCAGGGAGCTCAAATCTGGTGCTCTGTGACAACCTAGAAGAGTAGGATGGAGCAGGAGGTGGGAGGGAGATTGAAGAGGGAGGGGAAGTACATATACTTATGGCTAATTCATGTTGATATAAGGCAGAAACCAACATAATATTGTAAAGCAATTATCCTCCAATTAAAAATAAATAAATTCAAATTTAAAAATAAAAAATTGGGGATATGAAGAAAACTGCTAATGCTAATGTGTATTAGTTGCTCAGTCATGCGCGACTTTTTGTGACCCCATGGACGTAGCCCACCAGGCTCCTCTGTCCATGGAATTCTCTCGACAAGAATACTGGAGTGGGTGGCTATTCCCTTCTCCAGGGGATCTTCCTGACCCAGGGATTGAACCCAGGTATCCTGCATTGCAAGCGGATTCTTTACCATCTGAGTCACCAGGGAAGTCACCAGGGAAGCTAATGTTAATAAACTTGTTTAAAAAAAAGAAATTTCAGTATTCTGGGAATGAAGGGGAAAATCTTACCTTCCTGTTCTCTTCCTGAATTCTTTTTTGAAGTCCTATTCTCTCTTCCTTTTTCATAGCATTTTATAATACATAATGAATCTTCTTGATTCTCTTTGAGGATACTCAGGAATTTTTAACATTCTTTGCTAGTCTCAGGCTCTCTCTGAGGCCAGATATTTTATTCATCTCCCTTTTTTCCCTGTGAAAGTGTTTCTTCAAATACCTGGTAATACTCGATTGTCCATTCAAATTTAAAAGGCATTGCTGCTGCTGCTAAGTTGCTTCAGTCGTGTCCGACTCTGTGTAACCCCATAGACGGAAGCCCAGAAGGCTCTCCCATCCCTGGGATTGTCTAAGCAAGAACACTGGAGTGGGCTGCCATTTCCTTCTCCAATGCATAAGTCGCTCAGTCGTGTCTGACTCTTAGTGACCCCATGGACTGCAGCTCACCAGGATCCTCCGCCCATGGGATTTTCCAGGCAAGAGTACTGGAGTGGGTTGCCACTGCCTTCTCCGAAAAGGCACTAGAGACATGCAGAGATTTTATACATGGGTGAATGGCTAGCAGGTTTCTCTTTCTGGTAGATGGAAGGGATCTGGTCATTATACTTTGAAACCCTTAAATGCCTCACAATGGAAGGCTTTCCAATAAAGTCCCAGTTCAAACTTTTGTTGCCCAGTTTCCCACTAGGCAGTTGGTCTTCATTCATCTAAAGGGGAAATAGATGGCTGCCAGGCTTTCCACTCATGGCAGTGAACTATTACTTTACATACTTTTAAGTACCTCCTTTTTTAAGCTCCAGCACACACTCCCTTTCTTTCATGATTCTAGCAGCTGCAAGGTAGACCAGCTCCTTCATTAGCTAAGGTTTCCTCCATATTATAGGCTTCTTCTGTCACTAATCCTCCATCTATTTTTCAGCTTCTAGAAATGGGCTCATATTTCCCATTTATTGCTGGGCTTCTCCCATTCTTTTTATTTTATTTTTTATCATTTCAATGATGTCTTGAGGAGGAGAGGAGCTAAACACTTGTTCTAAAACATACTTTCAGGTATATGTATATCTTAAATAGGAAGCAATCTAGTCACTTCAAAGTTCAATGGGCCCGATTTTAAGAGAATACGACAAAAACTTTTGAGAATTATATCAATTATTAAGTCTGGAGGAAATAAAACCTGAGTACTATCTACTCTAGCTTCCCATGTCAAAGTCTTATAATTTTACTTGAATGGCAATAGCAAATAAGCATACCCACTGCATAAATATAGGACTATTTCTGAATGATAAATTAGTTAAGAATATTCTGAAGTACAGATGTAGACAGTTTCTGTTTGTAGTATATGCTTACTCAAATTCATTATATGGCTGTAAGATGTAAAGGACACTAAATTCACAAGGAATTAAAATATACTAAAGGATGAAACAAAAGAGTATTCTGATTACTGAGGTCTATGACCAAGGAATTCGAGCTGGAAGAAAGCCCAGAGGCTAATAGAGTCCAATTATTTAATTTTCTGGAAGTGAAAATAGAGGCTGAAAATAGAGACTGACAGAGTTTCAGTGAGTAGAACCAACCAGTGAATATCCTTTGCTATAAAGTAAAAGAAACAACTACTCATTGTAAAAAATAATCAAAGCTTAGTGGCGAATACAACCATGTCTTTTCATTCCTAAAGATAAGCTTTGATCAGGTACAAACTCCATAAGGACTGAGTTATCATAAATAGTTGAAACTGAGAGATGCCCGAATGATATTCATACTTACTCATTGCCCCAGTCCAGGCGCACGGTGATGTGCCGCTTAACCTCCCGCACCTGATCCTGAGTCAGGTGACCAGACAGGAGCTGCCTTCGAAGGTCAATAAGTTCATTCATCACATGGCGCAGCTTGTAGAAAAGATCTACTTTATGTTTCTGAAAGGGTATTTTTGGTGTTGGGTGAAATAAAAAAGGGATATGGAAAGGGAATGAAAAAAAAAGAGAAACAGTTAAACTATGAAAAGTGCTCATTTCTCTGAACCTCTAAAAAAATAAAAGGCAATGTAAAGAGAAGCGTATTTAAGAATCTTAAAACAATGTCCTTAGTTCCTACTGTCGAAAAATCTCTATAAAGTGATATCTAACAACATAATTGACCTGGCTCATGTACAATGCCATTTGTTTACTCTATCCTAGACTACTAATTTTCCAGTAAGTTACTAAACTCAATTACAACAAAAAGAAACACAGAAGCCTAGAGAGGTTTTCACTGACAGAAGTTACTCTGTATGTTACAACAAAGATTTCAACCATCCAGCAACATCTCTGGTTTCTCCAGAAGGATACTCAAGTTGCCGGAGGGAGGGAGAGAATCACTTGCCCTATTTTGAAGGAACTGCTCCAACATAAAGTTACAGTCTCTGGAGTGAGATTCATTCCAGGTTTCCAGGCCTCATCTAGTTTTAATTAGCTTTTGAAAAACAGTATATGTCCCCAGTGTCACAGATTTCTACTCTTTTCAGTTCAATAAAAAGTCTCACCTTTATAAGAGTTAAATGGAAACATCTTAATGAACTTAATTATGGACATCACAGTGCTTTTAACCTTACAAGTAAAAACTGTAAATGCTATGACAGTACACAAATGCTTATCAAAAAGATTCATTTAAGAACATAGGTTTAAAAACTAAAGTTCTATTTGCTCAGAAGTGAAATCTTGATTTTGGAATTTTTGATTCCTGTTTCTATTATAGAGAAGCACAATTTTATATGATAATTAAGATTCCTCAAATGTAACTAGTCCAAAAGAACGCTTTTAAGGACAGATCAATCTTTACCAGAGTGTAGTAAAGTCTCTATCTGGGATTTCCCCTAAAGAGACAGTTGCCAAAATAAGCTGGATTCAAAATAAGCTGGCTATAAATAAATTGATAATTAAAATTATAAAAAGTAAATTACAAATTAGTAGAATCAGCTAATGTTTTTAAGTAGCCCTGATCTTATGATTACAATGTTTGGAATAACATGCTACTCAGAAATCATCTAATGGAGCATTAGATTTATAAAGGTCCATTTTAAAAAGAAGTTATTTTTAACTATTAATAGGAGACCTTAGTAATCACCCACTCTGACTCCATCAAGCTGCTCTTTCTTTACTCAATGAACATATGAAGAAAGGTTAAGCATCTTGATGGTACACAATGCTGGCAGACGGACAGGACCCAAATTTTCACCAGCTTAAAAGCAACAAAGCCTAAGCAAACTGCATCTGCAAAACTGAGAGCTTGAGGCAACAGTGGCAATGTGCTGTTTTCCTCCAGCACATGCATTTCTCTTTGGCCAATCAGGGCCACCCATCTGAATTTAGAATAGGAAGTTAGGATTAATATTTTCCCATCAAGCCATATGCAACAATCGTCTATACAGATATACAAGCATTTATTCATTCACTCAGTTAACAAACACTTATGGAGCACCTGCTGGGTGCTATCACTTTGTTGTGATCCTAAGTCCCTACTCTCATGGTGCTTTCACTCTAGAGAGCAGAGACAGACCACTCAGGCAAATACATAATGGTGGTGAGACATACATAATTTCTCATATACAAATACATAATTCTAAGAAGAAAAATTCAAGCAGAACAGGAACAATGGGTGACCAAGGGTGGGTTGGCTGGGAAACAGAAGGTACCACTTCAGGTAGAATAGTCAGGGCAAGGCTTCTCTGAGAGCTGAACTTTAAGTAGAAGCCTGAATGAAATATGGTGACAGCATTTAGGCAAATGGGGGAGATTTTACAGACATGAGAAACAGCAAGAGCAAATGCCTCAGTGTGGAAGTAGACTCGGCATATTCATAGAGAATAAACAGAGCAGTGCATCTGAGGCAAAGTGAACAAGGGGGAAAGTGGTGATCATGCAGTGAGAGGCAACAAGGGGCCAGATTAGGCTGGGTCTTTGTTAATTATAAGGACTTCCCTGGTGGCTCAGATGGCAGAGTGTCTGTCTACAATGTGGGAGACCTGGGTTCGATCCCTGGGTTGGGAAGTTCCCCAGAGAAGGAAACGGCAACCCACTCCAGCACTCTTGCCTAGAAAATCCCATGGATGGAGGAGCCTGGTGTCCATGGGGTTGCAAAGAGTCGGACATGACTGAGCGACTTCACTTGTTAATTATGTTAAGGGCTTTAGCTTTTATTCCTAGCAAAATTGGAAGCCTCTGGAGATTTGGAGCAGAAACGTAATGTGATATGACAGAAGTCCTGAAAGCATTACTCTGAGCGCTCTGTGCAAAGAGATAGTGGGAGTTCCAGACAGGAAACTACTTATTGCAATAATCCCCAAGATGATGGCTGACAGGACAAAGGTAAGAATGGTAAAGGTAAACGTTTCAGAGTTTGGAACTTTGACAAGTTTTGCAGTTAGAGCTGTCAATATCTGCTGATAGACTGGATGTGAGATATGAATGGAGTCAAGGACCATTCTTTTTCCTAGACCGAGAAGCAGGCCTGGAAGAGGCAAACAAGGTTCAACTTGGACATGCTAAGTTTGACACTGAGTTTCAACACTTAGAGGTCAGAAAAGCGAGGAGAATCTAGCAAAGGAAACTAAGAACCAAGCAGTGAGGTGAGAGGAAAAGCAAGGGAGTACAGAAAACAGGAGTTAAAGGCTTTGTTAAATGCACTGAGAGGTTACAAGACGCACAGACTGAGGACTGGCCGCTGGTCTTGGCCCTGTGGTGGCCACTGGTGGGATGCCCAGAGTGGTCTCAAGATCAGGGGCAGAGGAGGGGACAGACAGAGCACGGACACCACTTCTGCAGGGCTCTCACCAACTGGAAGCAGAGAAACGGGGGAGCAAAGCTGCGTTGTGCTATGAGCAAAGAGTTAGTCGCTCAGTCGTGTCCAACTCTGCGACCCCATGGACTGTAAGCCACCAGGCTCCTCTGTCCATGGAATTTTCCAGGCAAGAATACTGGAGTGGGTTGCCATTTCCTCCTTCNGAGAAACGGGGGAGCAAAGCTGCGTTGTGCTATGAGCAAAGAGTTAGTCGCTCAGTCGTGTCCAACTCTGCGACCCCATGGACTGTAAGCCACCAGGCTCCTCTGTCCATGGAATTTTCCAGGCAAGAATACTGGAGTGGGTTGCCATTTCCTCCTTCAGGGGATCTTCCCAACCCAGGGATCGAACCCAGGTCTCTCGCGTTGCAGGCAGATTCTTTACCATCTGAGCGACCAGGCAGGATTTTTAAAAAAACAAAACACAATTTTAGGCTATTTGTATGCTGAAGGGAATAATCTGGTAGAGGGGGAAATTTGATGATGCCGGTGTTAAATCCTTGAGTCGTCAAGAAGAGATGGGCCCCAGGTTAAAAGAGGAGGTTTTGCTTAAGCAGGATATTCCACTGTCACAGAAAGGAAAGGCACAGAACTGAGTAATGACACCAGTAGTCAGGAGATTCGGTGATAGAACTAAATTTTCCCTTTGGATGTTTTATTCTCAGGGAAATAAAAAGCAAGGTCACCAGCTGAGAGTGAGTAGAGTGGGAGGGGGTGTTAGAGGTTTGAGAACAGAAGAAAAGATCTTTAAAAAAGTTTCATAGAGAGTGGTAACAAATTGTCAGGGGAAAGATAGCTCAACTGTTAGATGGTTTTGACTTTGTGAACACTAATTAAAAGTGCAGTTTTGTGTTTATTTTAAATCGCATATAATGTAGTATATTGATACTGAAATATCACATATACACGTATGAGGGGGCTTCTCTTGTGGCTCAGATGGTAAAGCATCTGCCTACAATCCGGGAGGCCCGGGTTCGATCCCTGGGTCAGGAAGTTCCCCTGGAGAAGGAAATGGCAACCCACTCCAGCGTTCTTGCCCGGAAAATCCTATTAACGGAGGAGCCCGGTTGGCTACAGTCCATGGGGTCTCAAAGTCAGACACAACTGAGCGACTTCACTTCACTTCATATACATGTGTGTGCATATATACATGCACACACATAATATATACTCACATACACATACATACAATATCTATATAACAAACATGCACACACACATACAGATACTATCAATGCAAGAATACACTAATACATTCTTTTAAGGCATTACATAGTTATTTATTTTTTTAAATCAAGAGTTTCTAAGAGATTGTATTTTCCAAAGATGACAACAATATCTCCCATCCCAAGTGCTTTTCTGCAAAAATATGAATCTGACACTCCCCTAGAATGAACTGGAACCCATTTCTTTCTTTCTTTCCTTTTCCTTCTTTGGCTGTGCCTTGCAGCTAGGAGGAGCTTCATTCCCTGGTCAGGGATTCAACCTGAGCCACCAAGTGAAAGCGTGGAGTCCTAACCATCGAACTGCCAGAGAAGTCCCTGGAACCGATTTCTTTACAGCCTTAAATCTGGGCAGGCCCTAAGACCACTCTGACCAATCTAGTGGTGAGCTGGGACAGCAGTGAGCAGGCTAGTTCTAGACACAGCCCTTAACTAGTCTGGCAGCTTCTGTTTCCTATCTCCTGGAATACATGTTCTTGGGAGGTTGCCTCTCAGAATCCAGCTGCCACGCTGTGAAACACCCAAGCTATGTGGAGAGGCCACAAAGAGACACTCCACTAAACCATCTCAGCTGTGGGGGTGAGCCATGTCAGATGCACGCCTAGCTGAGCCACACCTTCAGAAGAGTATAGCTTCTACCAACATGTGACTACAACAGAATGATAAACCCTACGTGAAACTGCCCAGCTGACCTCACTATATCCAGAGAAGAATGAAACACAGTAAATCGCTGTTTCAAGCCACTAAACTTTGGAGTAGTTTGTTATGTAGATAAACCAGCACAACTGTACGGTATTTTTTTCCAATAGAAAAATCAGTTACTGTTTCTAATTATATAAAGCTGGGAATACTAATCTGCAATAAGAAAGAAACAGATCATACAATCAGAAAGCAGCCCTATTATTATAATCAATGCAGTGCTTACTTCTTTTTCCAGGCCAACCTAATGGCCTCTTTGACCAGAGGTCCTAGCACTAGACGCTCCACCAGCATTGCTCAGACACCACACAGTACCTAGCAGAAGAGAACACACACCATTCAACATGAATAATCTGGGAGACTGACTCCAGAGCACACAATTTACCTGCGAGCACTTGAAGCCACAGGACAGCTAAATCTCCCACTCAGGCTGAAAAATTCTTTTCTTCTGAGAAACCTGCTCCTCAGTAGACCAAACTAACAGTATATAAGGGATACATCATGAGATGGCTGGATGGCATCACTGACTCGATGGGCGTGAGTCTGAGTGAACTCCGGGAGTTGGTGATGNGGACAGCTAAATCTCCCACTCAGGCTGAAAAATTCTTTTCTTCTGAGAAACCTGCTCCTCAGTAGACCAAACTAACAGTATATAAGGGATACATCATGAGATGGCTGGATGGCATCACTGACTCGATGGGCGTGAGTCTGAGTGAACTCCGGGAGTTGGTGATGGACAGGGAGGCCTGTCGTGCTGCAATTCACGGGGTCGCAAAGAGTCGGACACGACTGAGCGACTGAACTGAACTGATAGATATTGTGAGTTTGGTTCCAGATCACCACAATAAAATGAATACGAACATAAAGAGAGTCACACAGATTTTTTGGCTTCCCAGTGCACATAAAAGTTAGGTTTACACTAAACTGTAGTCTATTAAATGTGCAATAGCAATAATGTCTAAAGAAACACTGTATATATCTCAATTTAAACTATCTTATTGTTAAAAAATGCTAACCATCATCTGAGCCTTTTGTGAGGAGAAAAAGGAGCATGATAACAAAGATTACTGATCACAGATCACCATAACAAATATTATAATGAAAAGTTTGAAATATTAAAAGAATCACCAGAATGAGACACAGAGACGTGGAGTGAGCAAATGCTGGGGGGAAATGGCACCAGCAGACCTGTTCTGCACACGGTTGCCACAGACTTCAATTTGCAAAAGAAAAGAAAACCAAAATACTGTGTCCGTGAAGCACAGCAAAGCAAAGCACAATGAAACCAGGTATGTCTGTCATCAGATTGGCAATAAAATTTAGCTTTCCTACACAATCATCCCTAGCTACTATCATTGCTAAAACAAAAGAAGAAAAAAATTGTTTTAAGGAGAAGAAAAAGAAATCTTAGTAACATATTTACCCTCTGCAAAAGCTCTAATATTTGTCAAGAATGGTCACAGAAGGTTTGGAAAGTACACTGAAGAGCCAGCAAAAACCATACATTTAGAATAATTTAACTACTTTGCAAGCACAAGCAGGTAGTATGTACCTTATCATTGTGAAAGAATTCTTGGAGCTCTGCAGAAATACTCCTGATTTAAAAATTATTTTTATTAAACTGCTAGGAACTCAGTGTTGAAAGAAAAACTGTGCTGCAATAATGCCTCTAAGTCAGTAAATGAGCAAAGCTTTGGGTATCCATCACAAACCAAGCTAACCTTATTTTATAGCTATATATGCACAGATTGTTTAACATACACTAATAGGACTATAAAAATCTAACTTAAAAATTACATCAAAAGTACTGCTCTTGTCAAAGAGAACAAAGGGGCTGCCATAAGTGCTAAAAACTTTAGGTCAAAATCAATTTAATAGAAACTAAACACTGCACCTAAAGTTTAAGTGGTTAAGGGAAGATTCCTAGACCTCTTTACATTTCATTTCTTACTTTCAAACATTCTTTTATTTATATATATGGGAGAAATATCAATCACCTTAGATATGCAGATGACACCACCCTTATGGCAGAAAGTGAAGAGGAACTAAAAAGCCTCTTGATGAAAGTGAAAGTGGAGAGTGAAAAAGTTGGCTTAAAGTTCAACATCCAGAAAACGAAGATCACGGCATCTGGTCCCATCACTTCATGGCAAATAGATGGGGAAACGGGGGCTCCAAAATCACTGCATATTGTGATCGCAGCCATGAAATTAAAAGACGCTTACTCCTTGGAAGGAAAGTTATGACCAACCTAGACAGCATATTAAAAAGCAGAGATTTACTTTGCCAACAAAGTCTATCTAGTCAAGGCTATGGTTTTTTCCAGTGGTCATATATGGATGTGAGAGTTGGACTGTGAAGAAAGCTGATCGCTGAAGAATTGATGCTTTTGAACTGTGGTGCTGGAGAGGACTCCTGAGAGTCCCTTGGACTGCAAGGAGATCTGACCAGTCCATCCTAAAGGAGACCAGTCCTGGGTGTTCATTGGAAGGACTGATGCTAAAGCCGAAACTCCAGTACTTTGGCCACCTCATGGAAAAGACTCTGATGCTGGGAGGGATTGGTAGCAGGAGGAAAAGGGGATGACAGAGGATGAGATGGCTGGATGGCATCATTGACTCGATGCACGTGAGTTTGAGTGAACTCCGGGAGCTGGTGATGGACAGGGAGGCCTGGCATGCTGTGATTCATGGGATTGCAAAGAGTCAGACATGACTGAGCAACTGAACTGAACTACTCCTTGGAAGGAAAGTTATGACCAACCTAGACAGCATATTAAAAAGCAGAGACATTATTTTGTCCACAAAGGTCCACCTAGTCAAGGCTATGGTTTTTCCAGTGGTCATGTATGAATGTGAGAGTTGGACTATAAAGAAAGCTGAGCGCCAAAGAATTGATGCTTTTGAACTGTGGTGTTGGAGAAAACTCTTGAGAGTCCCTTGGACTACAAGAAGACACAACTGGTCCATCCTAAAGGAGATCAGTCCTGGGTGTTCATTGGTAGAACTGATTTTGAAGCTGCAACTCCAGTACACTGGCCACCTGATGTGAAGAGCTGATTCATTTGAAAAGACCCTGATGCCGGGAAAGATTGAGGGCAGGAGGAGAAGGGGATGACAGAGGATGAGATGGTTGGATGGCATCACCAACTCAGTGGATATGGGTTATGGTGGACTCTGGGAGCTGGTGATGGACAGGGAGGCCTGGCATGCTGTGGTCCATGGGGTCACAGAGAGTCAGACATGACTGAGCTACTGAACTGAACTGAGGTGGCTTTATTTACTCCTTTAATTTCTGTCAAAATGTTGATGCATCATTCTTAAATATTAATGGTAAAAAACATATATTAATATAACAAAGAAAGCATTCCAGGAATAAAAGAACATTTCAAAGAAACAATAATCAACATTCTAGAAAGCATAATTATAGTATACCCTTGAAAAAAGAACAGGAGATAACAAAACAGGAAAAAGATCTAGAGCCCCAAAAGCTTGTGGCAGGTAGAAAGAGGATAGCTGTAATTTAAAACAAAATTCAGTAATAATGACAGACTAAAACTTTGAGGAATTCTGCCACAGTGTAATCCAAAAAACATAATACAATGGATAAATGAGTGAGAAAATATAAGAAAACTAGTGAATCATTCTAGGATGTTCAGTTCTAATAAAAGAATTTCTAGGAAGAAAAAGTTATATAGACAGACAGAAAGAAACTGCCAAAGAAGTAATATTGTACAATACAATATTCCAGAACTGCAGTAAACTAGTTTCTAGAATGAGAGAACTCATTGCACAGCTGGTATAATCAATGGAAAAATACAACTAAGACATATCACTGTAAAACTGCAGAC
Source organism: Oreotragus oreotragus (assembly GCA_006410675.1). Taxonomy (NCBI): domain Eukaryota; kingdom Metazoa; phylum Chordata; class Mammalia; order Artiodactyla; family Bovidae; genus Oreotragus; species Oreotragus oreotragus. Next base: position 275,809 of record SJYX01020553.1, on the reverse strand, counting down.
CACTGGGGACAAAGAGATGATCCTAAAGTCTTTCATGGAAAACAACTTGTCAATAAAAGACTCAGGAACTAGAATGACATTGGACTTCTCAGTAACAAGACTGGAAGCTAGAAAATAATAAAGTAATACTTTAAAACTTCTGCTCATTATTTGTAATCAAGAATTTTATGTCAAGCCAAACCATCAGTCAAAGTAAGGGTGGTCTAAAGACATTTCAAGTATGCAAAATCTCAAGAAATATTCTCCTACACACTTTTCTCAGGAAGTTATGGAGAAAGTAATTCATCAAATGAGGAAGTAAACCAGGAATCAAAGTGACATTGGTTTAATGCAGGAGACAAAGGAACATAGGGGAGGGGCAAAGAAATCCTCAAGCCAGATTAACACAGGAGGTTGGAGGGCTCCATACAGGTTGTCACTGGGGAAAAAAAATTAAACTAAAAAAAACACCCTAAAGTATGTGAACATATTCAAAGGAGATCTTCATTTCTACTAAGACATATCACTGTAAAACTGCAGACCACTGGGGACAAAGAGATGATCCTAAAGTCTTTCATGGAAAACAACTTGTCAATAAAAGACTCAGGAACTAGAATGACATTGGACTTCTCAGTAACAAGACTGGAAGCTAGAAAATAATAAAGTAATACTTTAAAACTTCTGCTCATTATTTGTAATCAAGAATTTTATGTCAAGCCAAACCATCAGTCAAAGTAAGGGTGGTCTAAAGACATTTCAAGTATGCAAAATCTCAAGAAATATTCTCCTACACACTTTTCTCAGGAAGTTATGGAGAAAGTAATTCATCAAATGAGGAAGTAAACCAGGAATCAAAGTGACATTGGTTTAATGCAGGAGACAAAGGAACATAGGGGAGGGGCAAAGAAATCCTCAAGCCAGATTAACACAGGAGGTTGGAGGGCTCCATACAGGTTGTCACTGGGGAAAAAAAATTAAACTAAAAAAAACACCCTAAAGTATGTGAACATATTCAAAGGAGATCTTCATTTCTGCCAGAAGACTAGGAGGAAAACGCATGAAACAAAACAAAAAGCAACAATTATTAATATTAAAAAAAAAATTTACACAAGAAAGGAAATGTAACTTTAATTCGCTGTATGGCTCAGAGGTGAAAGTAGTTACACAGGCATAGTAACAGCTACATACTGATTTAACCAAAAAAAAAAAAGATATAACTATTTTGGAAGTGCTGGAGGATGGAAAGAGTATATGTGTATGGAGAAAAACATTCAAAGATTAATTCTTATCTTCTATAGTAAAAAAATCATTAAATAACATCTAAATACAAAAATCAAAATATATGTTAAAAGGATATTTAGAAATATGAAATAAAAGAAGAAATAGCTAAAAGAACTTAAAAACTTAAGTATGGAATGGCAACAGGAATGGGAAGAGATAAGGCCAAAAACTACTATTTTTCACTAAAGGCCTAGTTATTTTTAACACATTATTTAAAAATTCATATAAACATATTTGATTATCTTTAAAAATGAAATTAAATAACCCTTACTATAAAAGGCCTCCCCTACCCTAAGTGTGTTTCTCTGGGTCACAAAGTTAAACAGAGTCTCAATTCAGCTTTCACTGCTGTTTATTACTTTAAATATTAACAAATGAAAGCAGCCAAACCTGCACAAGTGCAGTGATTCCCTGCCAGAATCAACACAAAAGCTAGATCATTTATATGTCTCATTCCCAGAGTGAATGAAAAATGAAACACATTCCACAGCAGAAAAACGCCCTGGAGAAAGCTTTGTCTCTTGACTACAGCATAGCATCTGTTGGTTCATGGCTTCCACATCTGGTGACAGTATATACAGGGCAGAAATGATAGCAGCTACCCTGCCAAACAAGCCCCTTCAGACTATGAGCCAACCAGCTTCAGCAAAGAATGGAAAAGGCAGAAGGTACACATTTGCATCCAAGTTATCTAGAGATGCTGCATTAACAGTACTTTCAGGCAAGGCCAAAATTCCAAGGGCATTAAGGGATTCTGCTGTGCCAAATTCTACCCCTGTCTGCTCCAGTCTTACCTACCGACTCTCTCTTACCTACTGAAACGAACAAAACAGCTGGAAGACTTCAAACAAAAACACAAATTACTTCACCCCACCACTCCACTCTTACAATTTATGTTTATCACCATTAAAAACACTCAATCTGTGAAATTTACCCAGACCATTTCCTGCCTTCCTATGACCTACCCTTGCTCTGGGGTCTCATAGTTCTTTGAAGTAAAGACAAGACAGCATAGTGGATAAGGGTGCTGGCTCCAGAGTCAGAATTTAGACCTAGTTTTCTGTCTTAACTCTGTGAACTGCTGTGCCTTGGGCAAAGTTACTAATCTCTATGTGAGTGTGGTTGCCTCACCCAATAACAACAACAAAAAGAGCATCTATCTAGGATTATTTTAGGAGTTAACTGTGCCTGGAACCTGGTAAGTTCTCCTAAGTACAGCTTTTACAGTAATATATTCTTTGCCCTCCCCCCAAAAGACATTTTTCTATGAACCTGGCATGTACATCACCAAGTCATGTACATGGGCTTCCAAACTATGATCACAGCACCTCTGCCAGTGTACTACATCTGGCCTTAACCTCTGAATCTTACTATGGGCACATGCCTAATAACAATCCTTTTCAATCTTCTACTAGTAAACATGGTCTTGACTTGCACCCTTTTGCTCTTTCACGTTTTAACTACCTATGTACGTTATCCCTTAAAAAGTATCCTCACTTTTTGCCAGTGGGAATTGGCTGGATGACACAGGGTGCTCAAACCTGGTGCTCTGTGACAACCTAGAGGGGTGGGAAGGGGTGGGAGGTGTGAGGGAGGTTCAAGAGGGAGGGGACACATGCATACCTATGGCTGGTTCATGCTGATGTACCAGATGGCAGAAATCAACACAATATTGTAAAGCAGTTATCCTCCAATTAAAAATAAATTTTAAAACACATCCTCACCAACATTTGTGTTCTTTCTGATGACAGTCATTCTGAGAGCTGTGAGGCGTATCTCACTGTGGTTTTGATTTGCATTTCTGAAATAGTTAGTGATGCTGAGCATCTTTTCACGTGCCTATATATCTTCTCTGGAAGAATGTCTGTTCAGGTCTTCTGACCATTTTTTAATTGGGTTGTGTGCTTTTATGCTATTCTGTTGTGTAAGCTGTTTATTTATTTTGCATAGTAACCACCACAACCAGTCAGAAAGGCTAATCATCAAAAAGTCTACAAATGATAAACGCTGAAGGCGAAGTATGAAGAAGAGAGAACCCTAGCACACTGGCAGGAATGTAACAGTTTACATAATGCAGTCACTATGGAAAACAGTGTGGAAGTACCTCAAAAAACTAAAAACAAAACTATCACATAACCGAGCAATTCCACGCCTGGGCATATATTCAAAGAGAAAACAGTAATTCAAGAAAGATACATGCATCCCAATGTTCACAGCAGCATAATTTTCAATACTCAGGATATGGAAGCAACCTAAGTGTCCACTGACAGATGAAGGGATAGATGTGGTGTATATACAATGGAATATTATTTGCCTATAAAAAATGAAATTTTGCCATTTGTGACAACATGGGTGGATATGGAGTGTATTATCCTTCATGATATAAGTCAGAGAAAAACAAATACTGTATGATATCACTTACATGTGGAATCAAAAAAATAAACAAATGAATATATCAAAACAATAACAGAATCACAAATACAGAGGAGAAATCAATGGTAAATACTATGTAGGGGGAAGTGGGAGGGGCAAGATAAGGGTAGGGAATTAAGGGGTACAAACTACTATTTACTAAATAAGTAAGCTACAAGGATATATTGTATAACATGAGGAATATAGCCAATTATTTTTAAAGCATTTAAAAATTTTATTTATTTACTTATGAATTCATTTCTGGCTGGGTCTTCAATACTGGATCATTTTGCTGGGTCTTCATTGCTGAGCCGGAGAAGGCACTGGCACCCCACTCCAGTACTCTTGCCTGGAGAATCCCATGGACGGAGGAGCCTGGTGGGCTGCAGTCCATGGGGTCGCTGAGAGTCGGACACGACTGAGGGACTTCACTTTCACTTTTCACTTTCATGCACTGGAGAAGGAAATGGCAACCCACTGCAGTGTTCTTGCCTGGAGAATCCCAGGGATGGGGGAGCCTGGGGGGTTGCCGACTACGAGGTCGCACAGAGTTGGACACAATTGCAGCCACGCAGCAGCAGCAGCATTGCTGAGCAGGCTCTTCTCTCGCTGTGGCGAGCAGCAGCTGCCGTCCAGTTGCGGGCACGGGCTCCTCCCTGCGGGGGCTCCTCCCTGCGGGGGCTCCTCCCTGCGGCGGCTCCTCCCTGCAGGGGCTCCTCCCTGCGGGGGCTCCTCCTGTTGTAGAGCACAGGCTCTAGGCACAAAGGCTCAGTAGTCGTGGTGCACGAGCTTAGTTGCTCCGAGGCAGGTGGGGTCTTCCTGGATCAGGGATCAAGCCTGTGTCTCTTGCGTTGGCAGTGGGCGTCTTTAGGACTGAGCCACCAGGGAAGCCCCAGCCAATATTTTATACTAACTTTAAATGGAGTACAATCTATAAAAGTACTGAGCCACTGTGTTGTTCACTTGAAACTGATATAACCATTCAACCCTACTTCATCAAAAAAGGAAGATGTAAAAAGTATAAGGAACTTCTATAAATCAACAAGAAAAAGAAAAATCCCAAGTGAAAAAGATAAATGATATGAATAATAACTAACAAAAAGGGAAATCCTAAAAAGAAATACACTAAGCAATGGTCATCAATGCTGCTAGTTTAAAACAAAAATCAGCAAAGGAAAATGAAATAGGATGCCACTTTTATATCTAACAGAATTATTAAAAAATCATGAAAGTACAGCCCAGTCAGCAATTTGGGAGAGTAATATAATAAAATTAAACAGGTGTATATTCTGCAATGTAGCAACCCCACTCCCAGAGATATCCCAGAGAAACCCTCACATAGGTCCCTGAGAGAATTTATAGATGTTTATTTATCACAGTAGTATTTCTAACAGCAGGAAGTTGGAGGCAAAACTGGGAACAAGAGAAAAAGAATAGGGAAAATAAGGGAAGAGAGGAGTCTTAACTGTACTGATGACTACAGCGTGGCATGAACAAGGGAGTATAAATATCTCAACCATCCCTTGAGCTCCAAAAGAAAATATAATAAACAAAACAATATGCCAAGTTGTCACTCTACAATGAAAAATAGTAAGAGGGCCTGATATTGGCACTGGCCTTACCAACACTTAGAAAGAATCAAAACATCAGGTCACACACTTGCAGTGAACTCTAACAAGGCAAAATGGAGGTGTCATATGAATCATCAAAGGATATTGAGAGGACAGTCAGATGGTCTGATGCATGCATCTCCACAGTGTAGTGAATCCAGATTTCTCTCTGCTGTATAAATGCCACTTATTCTGTAGACTGGGCTTTATGAAATGTCCACTGGCTCCATCTGAATAGGTGATTTATGCTGCACTATTTGGTTTTTGCTCCTTTCTGGCTCAATTCCACTTTATTTCATAGCTGACTCTTGAAAAATCAGTTCTTTCCTGCCTAGATCCTGGAAGCTTGCCCACCCACTGCATAGACACACCAGCTAACCAGGTGGGATGTGCCCCAAGGAAGGAAAGGGCAGGGCCAGCCTAACAACACTCCCTTTTCCCCTTCAAGGATCTGGATGTGCACACTAACATCTGACTCTGTGGTTCTCCTTTCTTCTGTGTTTCTATCACTTACAAATCACTCTTTTGGCTGACACACTTTTCTTAGATAAATTCACGCTGTTCCTAAAAAGACCGGTAGGCTACATTCCTTTTCTAAGGTAATTGCAACTATACGATGAACATTTATTACCTTTTTTACTAATTCCCAAAGGGAAAATTTATTTCAAAACTTCTTGGGGATGTTAACTTCGTTCTTACCTTCTTTTACTGACTTTACTGTTGTAAAAGGGAAGAACAAATCTGACTCCATATTAGATGCCTGTGCTTAGTTCATGCTTGCTCAGTACCTTTTATAAAATAGTGCTGCCTATAGCCTGAAATATATAGGATAGCCTATTCTTAGGGTGCTGGTCTTTAATGGTCTATTCACATACAGATAAAAAGTTGCAGGACAGAGAAACACAGTCGTTTTGTTGGATGTTTACAGAAACATCTGACCTGACCTATGTGGACAGTGGCAAGAACAAAGGATTCCAGCACCAAGAAGCGTGCAACAAATAGCCACACCCCTCCATCAGCTCGCTCTAAGTGCTTTGCTGAAATACTTCAGAGAGCTCATGGTTTTGGCGGGTAGGAGAAAGTCACTTATCTCCTACCAAATTGTTGTTGTTTAGTTGCTAGGTGTGTCCGGCTCTTTGCAAGCGCATGGACTGTAGCCCACCAGGCTCCTCTGTTCTCCACTACCTCCCAGACTTTCCTCAAATTCATGTCCATTGAGCTGGTGATACTATGTAACCATCTCGTCCTCTGCCAACCCCTTCTCCTGCCTTCTCTTTCCCAGCATCAGGGTTTTCTCCAGTGAGTCAGTTCTCTGCATCAGGTGGCCAGAGTATTGGAGCTTCAGCATCAGTCCTTCCAATGAATATTCAGGGTTGATTTCCNTACTATGTAACCATCTCGTCCTCTGCCAACCCCTTCTCCTGCCTTCTCTTTCCCAGCATCAGGGTTTTCTCCAGTGAGTCAGTTCTCTGCATCAGGTGGCCAGAGTATTGGAGCTTCAGCATCAGTCCTTCCAATGAATATTCAGGGTTGATTTCCTTCAGGATTGACTGGTTTGTTCTCCCTGCTATCAAAGGGACTCTCAAGAGTCTTCTCCAACACCACAATTCAAAAGTAACAACTCTTCAGTGCTCAACCTTCTTTACTGTTCAACTCTCACATCCATACATGACTACTGGAAAAACCATGGCTTTGGTTATATGGACCTTTGTCAACAAAGTGATGCCTCCGGCCTTCTCTCCTACCAAGGCCCTGCAATAAATTTTTCTCTGCTCCAAACTCCAACATTTTGATTTGTTTGGCCTTACTGTGTGCTGGGCACTTTGGTAAAAAACCCAGATGTAGCATTTAAATTAGATCTGGCCTCTGAATTGCCTCTTACTGACATTTCCTAGAGTCAATGACTTGCCAGGTGCAATGAATTCCTTCCCCGTTTCAAACCTGTTCTCTTCATAATCAGTATATATCTTTTAGGGGACCCGTGACCCATCTCACATAGCATCTTTATGGCATGTCACCTGCCATCTCATACGACAGCTTTAATTCATAGTTCAAGGGTCACAGACAGATACTCAAGAGTTTCCATTTAGCTGAAAGCATGAAATAATTGGGACTAGGAATTTATAAGATGAAATGATATTAAATATCACCAAGTTGTCATTTTAATTATACTTCTATTAAGTAGGAAACAATACAAGAGAAAATAATAAGGTTTGTATTATTATTGTCACTACTGGTCCTTATTTTATCAACAGAATCAATCTATATGCATCTTACAGTAAAGAAACCATGTCATGTTTAAGTTGTTCATAAAAAGTAAGTTTAATTCATCAGCAATAACACTTTCAAATACAAAGGAGAAGAATAAACAAAAGTCTATTTTGAAATTATACCCAGTTAAAGCGATCTCAAGGCGCAAATCCAAGGCACTGCCATATCCAAAGAAATGGTACTGGAAATGCTCTTAATTCTATTTTAAAAAGAAAGAAAGGGGAAAAAAGCCTTTTCTTTCTGCATTAAGAGCTATTGTCAAAGACTAGGAGAACAGTGACTAATACCCAAACCTGTTATCACTACACTCTGTAATTAACAATGAATCAACATATGCCCAACTTCTAAACTCCCTTCAGACTTGATAAGAGAAACAAAAGCTCAAGAGATCTATGCCAAATTACTCTTCCTTCCCACATTAAAAATAATACTACTTCTCTTTAGCAATCATACAGTTATTTTTCACTTATCTAGACCAATTTCCTTCCTTACAAATATTCAGTCTTAGAAATGACTGACTTAGGTAATTGGTATAATACTTGCTTTGTGCAAGTTCATCAATGGTTAAGGACAAGGAAGAATAATAAAAAGCTAGTGTCTTCTCACTATGAATAACAGTATGGAAGTTCTTTAAAAAACTAAAAATAGAGTTACCATATGATCCAGTAATCACACTCCTGGGTATATATCTAGAAAAGATGAAAGCTTTAACTCAAAAAGATACATGCTACCCCAATGTTCATTGCAGCACTATTTACAATAGTTAGAACATGGAAGCAACCTAGATGTCCATCAACAGACAGATGGATAAAGAAGCTGTGGTATATACACACAATGGAATACTACCCAGCCATAAAAAGGAATGCATGTGTACACCAATGTTCATCACAGCACTGTTTATAATAGCCAGGACATGGAAGTAACCTAGATGTCCATCAGCAGATGAATGGATAAGAAAGCTGTGGTACATATACACAATGGAGTATTACTCAGCCATTAAAAAGAATACATTTGAATCAGTTCTAATGAGGTGAATGAAACTGGAGCCTATTATATAGAGTGAAGTAAGCCAGAAAGAAAAACACCAATATAGTATACTAACGCATATATACGGAATTTAGAAAGATGGTAATGATAACCCTATATGCGAGACAGCAAAAGAGACACAGGTGTATAGAACAGTCTTTTGGACTCTATGGGAGAAGGCGAGGGTGGGATGATCTGAGAGAACAGCACTGAAACATGTATATTACCATATGTGAAATAGATCACCAGTCCGGGTTCGATGCATGAGACAGGGTGCTCAGGGCTGGTGTACTGGACAACCCAGAGGGATGGGATGGGGAGGGAGGCTGGAGGGGAGTTCAAGATGCGTAACACATGTACATCCATGGCTGATTCATGTCAATGTATGGCAAAAACCACCACAATATTGTAAAGTAATTAGCCTCCAATTAAAATAAATTAATTAAAAAAATAAATTTATAAAAAAGGAATGCCTTTGAGTCAGTTCTAATGAGGTGGATGAACCTAGAGCCTATTATACAGAGTGAAGTAAGTCAGAAAGAGAAAGACAAATATTGTATGTTAACACATATATATGGGATCCAGAAAGACAGTACTGATGAACCTATCTGCAAGGCAGCAATGAAGACGCAGACATAGAGAACACACTTGTGGACACAGAGGGGGACAGAGAGGGTGGGAAAAACTGAGAGAGTGGCAATGGAACATATACATTACCATGTGTAAAATCAGATGGCCAGTGCAAAGACACCCCAGTTGCAAACTGCAGAGTTCTTACTGGGTCTTTACACAGTGGAAGGGGCTAGCACATTCTCTGGGGTGTCTTTATACCCCAAAAGAGCATTAATTCCATTCATCAGGCTTCTACCCTCATGACCTAAGAACTTCTCAAAGGCACTGCCTCCTAATACCATCACATCAGGTATTAGGTTTCGTTCAATCTGTGAATTTTAGGAGGACATAAACATTCAGACAATAGCAGATAATGATTTGGCTTAATACATATAACAGATTCATCTGATGCTGCTGAAATAAGCTGCAACAGTTGGGGGAATGATTCCTAACCTGCAAATTGTCTTTAAGAAGGAAAACTAAATTCCTTTACCAACATGTTTATAAGGCCATGGGACTTCTGTCAGTTTTTGCTCTCCACTGAATTCTAAGGTTTAATGCAGTTCAAGTACAAAATAAATATCTGATAAAATGAATAAAAGAATGAGACACAGCAGAAAAAACTTTATTAATAACCTATAGATATGATTGTTGTCATTGCTCAGTGCTCAGTCATGTCTGACTCTTTGCGACCCCACAGACTGCAGCTCACCAGGCTTCCCTGTCCTTCACGATCTCCCAGAGTTTGCTCAAACTCGTGTCCATTGAGTTGGTGATGGATAGATATGATGCCACCTAAAAAATCTTCTAGGTTCTGAGAGGTATTTTAATAAAATTAATCATAAAATATACTAGGCTGCAAAGTTCAAAAAGGCAGGTATTAATTATATCTACTTCATTTACTGCTGCCGCTCTAGAACCTGTAACAAGGTATGACAATTAATAAGTAATTAATCTTTCTGGAGTGAATGAATGAATGAAAAGCTCACAAAGACTTCACATAGGAAGAAAATTGTAGAGAAAAAGAGAAAGGAAATGATTATCACAGAAGTCCAAACAGTGACTTGCAAACAGGAATTCAACAACTTTTTTTTTAAATATAAACTTACTTATTTTAATTGGAGGCTAATGACTTTACAATATTGTATTGGTTTTGCCATACATCAACATGAATCCACCACAGGGGTACATGTGTTCCTAATCTTGAACTCCCCTCCCACTTCCCTCCCCATACCATCCCTCTGGGTCATCCCAGTGCACCAGCCCCAAGCATCCTGTATCATGCATCAAACCTGGACTGGCGATTTGTTTCATATATGATATTATACATGTTTCAATGCCTAATAAAAGAATGAGACACAGCAGAAAAAACTTTATTAATAACCGACAGATATGATTGTTGTCATTGCTCAGTGCTCAGTCATGTCTGACTCTTTGCGACCCCACAGACTGCAGCTCACCAGGCTTCCCTGTCCTTCACGATCTCCCAGAGTTTGCTCAAACTCGTGTCCATTGAGTTGGTGATGGATAGATATGATGCCACCTAAAAAATCTTCTAGGTTCTGAGAGGTATTTTAATAAAATTAATCATAAAATATACTAGGCTGCAAAGTTCAAAAAGGCAGGTATTAATTATATCTACTTCATTTACTGCTGCCGCTCTAGAACCTGTAACAAGGTATGACAATTAATAAGTAATTAATCTTTCTGGAGTGAATGAATGAATGAAAAGCTCACAAAGACTTCACATAGGAAGAAAATTGTAGAGAAAAAGAGAAAGGAAATGATTATCACAGAAGTCCAAACAGTGACTTGCAAACAGGAATTCAACAACTTTTTTTTTAAATATAAACTTACTTATTTTAATTGGAGGCTAATGACTTCACAATATTGTATTGGTTTTGCCATACATCAACATGAATCCACCACAGGGGTACATGTGTTCCTAATCTTGAACTCCCCTCCACTTCCCTCCCCATACCATCCCTCTGGGTCATCCCAGTGCACCAGCCCCAAGCATCCTGTATCATGCATCAAACCTGGACTGGCGATTTGTTTCATATATGATATTATACATGTTTCAATGCCGTTCTCCCAAATCATCCCACCCTCTCCCTCTCCCACAGAGTCCAAAAGACTGCTCTATACATCTGTGTCCCTTTTGCTGTCTCACAACTCTTAATGAGAGATTAACATCTAAATAAACTGACTAACCTATAAACAGGACTAATGCATGGATGGCATTATGACACTGCCCAATTTTTCTAGGTCAGAACACTTCTTCCTATTAGCTCCTACTTTCTTGCAATCTTTTTATTTTTCAAATGTACTTCCTCTTCCTGAGCATCCTTCCTGAAGTGATCCTTGGAAGTGGAGAAATTGGTTGATCTCTCTTAACATTCAAGACCCACAGTACTCACGATCTTTACTACTCATTAGGGAGTAGCAATCGTCTTTACTGGTCTTTATCACCTCATTTATTTATCTTCCCTTCTCCAAAGTCTAAAAGTACTTGGAGGTCTGGGGCCATATTTTATACCTGAAGTGCCTTCTCCACACTCCATCCTATTCCTTTCCCTCAACTGCGAAATGCAGACCTTGGAAGAGTAGGAGTGCAACAGATGATGGCTGATGACAAGTTTTTTTGCTGCAGATCTGATAGTTTCTTTCCTGCTGCTGCTTCACAGCCATAGATGGCTTAGCCATCCTATTTGCTTCATGGAGTCCTAAAATATGCCTTCACATCTTCTAACTGCAGATCTCATGCTTTAGCTCTCTGGTAGTTTCTTTGGTCGGGGAAGGCAATGGCACCCCACCCCAGTACTCTTGCCTGGAAAATCCAATGGACGGAGTAGCCTGGTGGGCTGCAGTCCATGGGGTCGCTAACAGTCGGACAGACTGAGCGACTTCACTTTCACTTTTCTCTTTCATGCACTGGAGAAGGAAATGGCAACCCACTCCAGTATTCTTGCCTGGAGAATCCCAGGGATGGGGGAGCCTGGTGGGATGCCGTCTATGGGGTCACACAGAGTCGGACACGACTGAAGTGACTTAGCAGCAGCAGCAGCAGTTTCTTTGGTAACCTGGCCTCCACCCCTTCAGCCATGTGAATGATGGAACAGCCCCTCAGTACACCACTGACACTGCAGCACCTTACTGCTAAAGACTGTGCCTCATTAAATATCAAATAAGCTTTGTAGGTGACATTGATTAAATTCCTAAAAAAAATTCATATCTCAATTTGTTTAAGGAGACAAAAACTAACAGCAGTCACTCCTCTGCCAGACAATTATTGCTTAGTTTCTTTATTACAAATGTCAGAGTTATTTAAATCAGCTGATTTTTCCAAATGAATTTAATCACCCGAAGAAACATATTTCTCCTACTGAGAATATTTTTTTAAAGTGACAGCCACAGTTATGTACATCAATACAAAACACTATATAAAAAATAAAACTGATGAGAATCCAAACACTTTTTGCTATTTCAGGAATATAGACTTACTTATCTCCTATATAATGTTTGACCTTTCACAACACATCTAATACCAAAGTTCAATTTAAGAAAATCATGCCTTATATGTTTAACAAAATGTCAAAAACTCTGTTGCATTCTCATCTGTATTCTCTATTTATGCTACAAAATAATAATTATAATAGATAACACTGATCACTGAAAGTGCTCCAGGCATTGTGCCAAGTGCGCCTTGCTGCTGCTGCTGCTAAGTCACTTCAGTCGTGTCCGACTCTGTGTGACCCCATAGACGGCAGCCCACCAGGCTCCCCCGTCCCTGGGATTCTCCAGGCAAGAACACTGGAGCGGATTGCCATTTCCTTCTCCAATGCGTGAAAGTGAAGTCGCTCAGTCGTGTCCGACTCTTAGCGCCCCCATGGACTGCGGCCCACCAGGCTCCTCCATCCCTGGGATTCTCCAGGCAAGAACACTGGAGTGGGGTGCCATTTCCTTCTCCAATGCACATGTTATGTAATTAAACCCTCATATAAGGTCACACAAGGCCTCAGACAAAGTCTCTGAACTCAGACACAAGGTCACATTTTCTCCTCAGGTAATCTTGGGCCCATCCATGGCTCTAAACATTGGTTGATGACTACACAACCTCATTCTCCAATTACATTCTCCCTTTGGAAATCCACAACCACATTCCCATTTCGGGGGGAAGATCTACTCCTGGATATCCAGAAATAAACTCATCTTCTATTTCTCCACTTTCTTCCTCATTTTCATACATATACAGACCTGTTCCTCAAAATCTGCCCCCACCTTATGTTTTATACCTTAGATAACACAGCTATTGCCCACTGGATTACTCGAGTAAGAGAAAGGTTTGGAATCTTAGTCACACAATAGCTATTTGAAATGGGCAAAGTCATCTCTCTATCTCAATGTTTCCTTTACTGAAAAACTGAGGATATAAATAATACCTATCCCGTAAGATGACTGTGAAGAAAAACAGAATATACTAAATTTTTATAACAGTGTCCAATATATAGTAACTGCCTGATAAATTTACACGTGAAATAGTGTATTACAATTTTCTATGATTTCTCCTTTGCCTTTAACAACCACATATGGTTAGTCACTGGATCTCAATAACTCTATTTCTAAAAGCTTTCTTGCATGCATCTCCTGCATTCTCTGCCTTTCTCCTGGCTCAAGCTCTCACTGTTTCTTCTTTTCACTGATTCCTCAGCCTTGCCACTTCATTCCACTCCACCATCAAGGCTGCAAAAGCAGATATAATTATATCCTTCCATTGGTTAAAAAAAAAAAAAAAGCTGTGGCTCCTCACACCCTTAAACAGTAAAAAGCAACTTCATAACCTAGGACTAGGAGCCTTTTCTAGTCACATATTATAGATCCCGTGGCTGAGGCAGCGCAAAGCAAACCCTACAGGGCGTGGTCAACAATACCAAGGATGTGGGTGTTTTTTCTGAAAGTTATAGGGAGCCATTAAAAGATTTTAAGCACAGCAATGGCATGACCACATCAATTTTAAAAGGTCATTTCAGCTATAGTTTGAAGGACAGACTATAGAAGCCAAAAAAAGAATAGTTTCTACTACAGTTGTATTGCAGAGAGAGATGTGCATCGGGATGGAGGCAACGGAGGTGGAGAGATAAAAGAAATATGTAATAATAAAGGGTAGAGAATGAGGCAATGAGTTCATATGGATCTGTCACGTGCATGAATGAGCCGGTAAGCACTGGGAAAAGATCAAGCTGGAAGAGCAAAGGAGGCCAGGAGAGTCTTATTTTGGAAGTAAGCGCCAGGTTTGAAACGCCTTGAAACGATCCAAGGGAGATAAGTAGGAAGATTTCCATTTCCAGTTATTCAAGACCAAATTATTTAAATCTTCTTGCTAAAAATATCTAAAAAGTACTACATAAAATATTTCAAAAACCCAGTTTCTTAAAAGCATCAGAGAGCCAACAATATGGTAAGGAATTATTAAGCCAAATTCTGAAAGGAATAAAAAACCCAGAGAAAGAAACTAAATGACCTAAACTGCTTTTTCCCCTAAGAGCAAAGCTAATCTAGACAAAATCACCGTCTGATGGCCTCTTGGGGCTACAGGGACAGATATGGGAGCTCACCCAAGTGGAGAATCTAATCAGAGAAACTCCCACATTAAGCTAGTACTGCAAAGGGCTATACTCCAGATACAGGAAAACTACAAGTGAACCATATCACCCTATGGGTCTGAGGAGATGATCTAGTGCTAAAGAGATGGACTAGGTTGTAACCACCACTGCAGTTCCTTTCTGTAAATTTGATGTTCAGTGTGCACCACTGATACTGTCTAGAAAACCTCAATTTTAGTTTTTTGTTGAAAATGATTCCATACTAGTATCCCTAGAGATAGCAGATGTAAATACACATTTTCTCTAGAGGAAGGCTCTTTTCGGGGAAGGCAATGGCACCCCACCCCAGTACTCTTGCCTGGAAAATCCAATGGATGGGGTGGCCTGGTGGGCTGCAGTCCATGGGGTCGCTAACAGTCGGACAGACTGAGCGACTTCACTTTCACTTTTCTCTTTCATGCATTGGAGAGGGAAATGGCAGCCCACTCTGATATTCTTGCCTGGAGAATCCCAGGGATGGGGGAGCCTGGTGGGCTGCCGTCTATGGGGTCACACAGAGTCGGACATGACTGAAGTGACTTAGCAGCAAGGCTCTTTTATCCTAGGCTTTAAAATATCTCCACAAATGAAATTTCAAAACAATAAACAAGCATCTGAATTGTAGGACAGATTATAAGACCTCTGCTTTATTATATTTAAAGGTGGCAGGTAGGCAGTGGGATATATTGGTCTGAATGTCGGAGAGAAGTCAAGGCCAGAGATACAGTTCAATAAATACAAACTGAAGCTGTGGGTCTGACCTAGGAAGAATGAAGAGAAGAAAAGGGAGTACGGGACTGAGCCTTGAGGGAACTCCAGTATTTAAACCCAATCTTGAATCACTCTGGATGGAGAACCAATCCCAAACTCCCAATCTTTCTGAGACCTGAACACTGTTTATTTTACTGGATTCCTGTGTAATAAACTTCCATTATTTAATGTAATAACTGAGAGAGTCCATTCCTGACAGAAAATCTAAACAGAATGGTTAGCTTCTTTTTTTCCCTTCAGGATTATGCCATACAAAATCATCTACAATGGTATCTTCTGAGTGTCCATGCATTTTTTCACATTGTTATGTCATGCTCCTTCTGCAGAAAACTACCCGTTTTCTCCACTAGTCAGAATTCTATCTACAAGAAAGCTCACGGTTCTGCTCCTTTTGGTATTCTTCTTTATCACCTCCAGACACAGTTAAGTGCCCCCTCCATCCTCTCTCTTCTTTCCCTGACTCTTTTCCATATCTTTTTTAAACAGCATGTATCACATAGCACTATTAGCTGCATGTTGGTCCATCTAGTAAGAGTGTGGGCTTCCTAAGGGCAAGGACTATGTATATTATAACTGCAAACAGTAGGTGCAATTAAAATGTATAGCAAGCTTACCCATTGTAAATAGTAACATATGATACTAACATCAATTTCATTTGTAAAAGTTGGTTTCAACTTTCATTCACACTTTTCTTTAAATCATTTTCCTTGTATCCTCACTGAATAAAATATGATCACATGAACACACAGGTTAAATTACATATTCATATCAAAGATGTGCATGGTTTTATTGTTTTCCAACTGAATGTATCTCTGATTCTATTATTTGGTGGCTACACATAAATAAAAAAAAATCTCAACTTATAAGTTGAGACAAAAAAAAGTAAGTTGAGACAACAAAAAGATCTATGGGTAAACTGTCAGTAAATATCATTACTTTGATGTTCAAGAGTATGAAAACAATAGCACAGCATATCTCACCTAAATATAAAATCCTAGTTAACAAAAACCTGTGGAAAAATTCATTGTTCTTTTCTAGGTTCTGAATATGAGAGTTACAAGGGAATGCAAAGGACTCAGAACCACCAAAACAATTTTAGAAAAGAAAACAGTTAAAGGACTCAAACTTCTCAACTGCAAAATTTACTGTAAAATTATAATAATCAAGACAATGTGGTATTGGCATAAAGATAGGAATATAGACAAGGGAATAGGATTAAGAGCTCAAAAGTTTCCCTTGAATGGAGGAAATAATATTTTTTTTTGCTTCATTGGTAAATTTTAATGAATATTAAAGGAAAATTAATGTAATTCCACATGAATACTTCCAGGAAAAAATAATATAAATTCTACATGAATTCTTCCAGAAAGAGGAATAAATACTTTTCCAGTCATTCTATGAGACCCATATCATCCTGATCCCAAAGAAGACATTACAGAAAGATAGTAATCCTCATGAGTATAAAACATTAACAAAATTATTTTCAACAAGTGATACTGGAACAACTGCATATCTACAAACAAATGATTAATTTAGACTTCTGTCATACACAAAATTAATTAAAAATGGATAACAGGTCTCAACATAAGGCTTAAAATTGTAACTCTAAGGAGAAAACACAGACTGACCTTTGGTTAGGTAAAGATTTCTTAAGTATTGACACCAAAAACACAAGCCATTTAAAAAAAAGGATAAACTGGACATCAAAATTAAAAGATAACCACAATGACCTAATACAAAATAAATATTTTTCTTAAAAAACTCTACTTCAAAAGACATATTAAGAAAATGGGAATGGGGAAGTGGAGACTGACTGCAAATGGATATGGTACAGAGAGAAGAGAAATCTAAAGGGAAAAAAAATTAGAGGCTATCAATAGGCACATGAAAAGATGCTCAACATCACCAGTTATTAGAGAAATGCAAATCAAAGCTACAATGAGGTATCACCTCACACCAGTCCGAATGGCCATCACTAAAAAATTCTACAAACAATCTGAGAGGATATGGAGAAAAGGGAACCCTCCTACATTGTTGGTTGAAATGTAATAGGTACAGCCACTATGGAAAACAGTATGGAGGTTCCTCAAAAGGCTAAAAATAGTTGCCATATGACCCAGCAATTCCACTCCTGGGCATATAATCTGGGCAAAACTACAACTCAAAAAGATTCACGCACCCCTATGTTCATAGCAGCACTATTCACAATAGTCAAGACAAGGAAACCACGTAAATGTCTTTCACAGGTAAATGAATAAAGAAGGCATGGTACATACATATAATGAGATACTACTGAGCCATAGAAAAGAACAAACTAATGCCATTGGCAGCAATGTGGATGCAACTAGAGACTATCAGCCTAAGCGAAGTATGTCAGAAAGAAAGAGACAAATGCAACATGATGTTCCTTAGACGCGGAATCTAAAATACGACACAAACGAACCTACCTGTGAAGCTGAAACAAACTCACAGACACAGAGAGCAGGCTTGTGCTTGTCAAGGGGAGGGAGGCAGGATGGACTGGGCATCTGGGGTTTGCAGATACAAACTATTACATATAGACTGGACAGACAACAAGGCCCTAGTGGATAGCACAGGAAACTATATCCAATGTCCTAGGATAAACCATACGGGAAAGAATACTAAAAAGAATGTATACGTGTGTGTGTGTGTGTGTGTAACATTACTATACAGCAGAAATTAACACAATATGTAAATCACTATACTTAAATTTTTAAAAATAAATAAAAATTAGAGGCCATAAAACTGAAACAAAAATAAAAAACACCATTAATCTGAAAGTAATCTTTCAAACAGACTAAAAGAGAATAAAGGGAGGAAATTATGGAATGGATAATTTGACTAGGTAATTTAAGCAATTTAGAAACCCTTCCTTCTAAATGAACCAAGTCAATGAACAAATGAGAAACAGAATTACCCTAACACATTGCTCAGTTTTATGTTTTAATATAAATACTTAAAATTTAATAAAGACACAGAGAATAATACAAACAATCTGTCAAATATCAGAAAGTTTCTGGATGAAAACCTGAAAAGATCCATCTGGTGTATTCTGGTATTCTGGCTGGTATTCAACATATAAGCATTCCTTAAAATACCTGAGAGCCACAGATTTAGTAAAAAGAAATTATATTTGTCTAAAAAAAAATCCTTCCCTGAAATACATTGTTCTACTTCAACAATGTATTCCTATGTAAATACTCAGAAAAAGGAAACAAACAAACTGGCACTCTGTTTTTGTAATAGTAATACTCAATGGAAAAGTGCCCCAGCATTTGGTTCTGGCAGATTAGCAGAGTAATTTTCAGAATAAGGCAGTCATAAGGACATCCAAGATTTGCAAAACCAACTAGGTAATTCTAGATTATGGAGGTTAACAGAGTAAGAGGAAACCTAATGTTCACTAAATATCAGTTTTTAAAAGAAAGTTATTTTATATTAAATATCAACTTGAAACAAAATTAATTTCAATATCAATACTGAGCTACAAATATTTCCTTTCTGTTTGTTTCTATATTCAAACAATAGCTATTCACTTGCAATATCATGTATCAAAGTTTTCTTAGAATATAAACACATGAAATAAATGTATAAATATTAAAGAAAAAGGCTCAGAACAGCATTACAATTTGTCTATGTATTAGTATCATCCAGACATTACAATGAAAAATTGATTAACATAAAATAACTTTTTCATCTAAAAAGCTTTATAATTAATGGTTAACAAGTACTCAAATCTGTTCAATTTAATTGAGTCTAAATCTCTTAGAATGGAAAACCTGGAGTCAAAGCAAGACATGTAAATTCTAGTCCTGTTTTGTCTCCTCAGCTAGACAAACTCTGTCTTCCTCAGCTTGGTTATGATATTCTAATTCTCGAGTCCTCAGCTTCTTAACCTACAAAACAAAGGGAGGGGAGAAAAGCCATCTTTCCTGCTGAATTTACAGGCTGTAACGGAGACAAAATAGAAAAATGGATGCCAAGCACTGGAGCTGCAATATTCCAACCGAGCATGTGGTGGTATAATCATTACCAAAATTTGACCTGTATTTCAACAATTAAATACTACAATGTTTATTTTTATTCAATCTCATCTCATAAATAGCCAAAATGAATTAAGCTCGACTCTGTCTCACAAGATAAAAGATCCTACTATACAGGGAGTTATGCTAAAGACATAGGGAATAGAGATTTGACAATTTGTGGTTCTTAAATATCTGTGCTCACCAATACAATCTTCTAACATCTAGTCCATGGATAGTAAAGTTTCTTATTTTTTTTTAAACTGGAGTTACTCTCCAATCATGGATGTTTTCCTATTCTCAAATATTTCCCCAAAATACCTTCTATAAAAGGCAATCTGAGAAAAAAAAAAAAAAGGCAATCTGAAGTTCAGATAGATTTAATATCATCAGTATGCTGCAAAGTCCGTTAACAAATTCTAAAAGACAAATGGAACAATGGATGATGAATTAACCAGCTTAAAAAAAAAAAAAGTGATGCATAGCAAATAAGAAACAGTTGTCTTGAGTAAAAAGTTAGGATCACAGTCAAGGCAGGTTCTGCTGTGGGTAAAGGGAAAGTCCTGGGAATGACTAAATATTGATTTGAAATAATAATTTGCAATACAAGTGCCATCATCCACAGAGGCATGGAGAAACTCACAGTACACACACAGCAGAGCCATTACTTAGAGTGGGTGGTAAGGATAGCAGCAACTGCTATCGCTGACTGCCAATCACTGTACTGAGTGCTTTATATAAACAATGTAATCTGCATAGCAAACCATCCAAAAGCTTTTGTTTTCATTATTCTGTAGGTGGAGAGACTGAGACTCAGAGAAATTATAAATCCATACCAAGGTCACAGAGCACGTGAGTGGCCTAAACAGAATTTAAACCCAGGCATATTTAAATATGAGAACTATGTTCTTTCCAACAATGTTATACATGTGAAGCTCAGGTTCCATACATTCATGAGACTTGGGATATCCCAGGTAAAACTAAGAAACGGAAAAAATATTACCAATAAAAATACTAAACCATACAAGAAAAGAGCTCTGCTTGTCTGACACAAAAACACAAAACAATGCCAAGACTATAATGTCAGTCAGAAAGCTGATAAAGACCGAATGTGAAGCATGAACCCCAAGGACTCAAGGAGAGGGGAGCAGCCCCTGCAGATACTGACACTCTTGGTAAGCACAGCTTTTGACAACTGTCACCTCCACTGTGCACCATGGGAAGTTACAATGGCCAGATACCCCTTCTGCTGCTGCCACCCAGTCACACTGGGGCCACAATCACTCCAACACCGACTCAATCACACCCTCACCTTGGGGATTTCAGTGGCCAATTTCAAACGCTGAATTACAATTAAAGATAGCCAAGTGCCACTTTTGAACATCTGTGTCCAACTCTTCTTGGCATAATTTTATTCAAGAAAAAGTGGGGAAGATCGTTCCTAAGTTGTGCTTGTCCTTTGCCAATTAATAAAAACCATGAAAATGATCACATCATATAAAAACTATTTAAAATCAACCCACTGCCATGTTTACCTGGGTGGTATGATTAGGAAACAGAAGCAAGGAGAAAAGCTCAGTTCTACCAGCTGAATTCCCTTCCATCCATCCTCTAGAACCCATCTTAATGCTAAACTGTATTTGGAGTCTTCCAGAATTCTCCCTATGCCACACAGCTCTTTTCCTAAACCTCTTCCAGCTTCAAAATTTCAAAGTACATCATACCTCGGTTAACCTTAAATCAGCCACCAGCTTGGCATGACTTCTGGCATTGGTCTCATGATATAACAGAGGGCACATGTACTCTTTAAAGCTGAAGACTCCACCATTAATAGCCAAGTCACTGTTAATCAGTCATCTTTCTTCTTTGAAAGTCAGTTTTTGTGTGTGTGTGTTAATATAGAGTATTGTTAATACCACCTGAGAGGAGGAGGTATTAAATTATATATATATACACACACCGGAGAAGGCAATGGCACCCCACCCCAGTACTCTTGCCTGGAAAATCCCATGGACGGAGGAGCCTGGTGGGCTGCAGTCCATGGGGTCACCAAGAGTCGGACACGACTGAGCGACTTCACTTTCACTTTTCACTTTCATTCATTGGAGACAGAAATGGCAACCCACTCCAGTGTTCTTGTCTGGAGAATCCCAGGGATGGGGGAGCCTGGTGGGCTGCCGTCTATGGGGTCGCACAGAGTCAGACAGGACTGAAGTGACTTAGCAGCAGCAGAATATATATACACAAAGCTTTTTAAAGTCCCTCCTAATTCAAGACCTAGTGAAAATATCTTAAAATCATACCCATCTATTATCACAGCACAGTCTAACATTAATAGTTAAATAGCTACCTCTTATAATTTTATTATCATTTACCAGGGAAATCAAGCCAATAGCAGGCAGGTTTAAACAGTGACTATATGTAACCAATTACTTAGCAGGAAATGTCACCACTAAATAAGCCTCAAGCTAACAGGAAGGTAACAGAAACAGAAGATATTAAGAAGAGATGGCAAGAATACACAGAAGAACTGTACAAAAAAAGACCTTCACGACCTGGATAATCATAATGGTGTGATCACTCATCTAGAGCCAGACATCCTGGAATGTGAAGTCAAGTGGGCCTTAGAAAGCACCACTACGAACAAAGCTAGTGGAGGTGATGGCACTCCAGTTGAGCTATTTCAAATTCTGAAAGATGATGCTGTGAAAGTGCTGCACTCAATATGCCAGCAAATTTGGAAAACTCAGCAGTGGCCACAAGACTGGAAAAGGTCAGTTTTCATCCCAATCCCAAAGAAAGGCAATGCCAAAGAATGCTCAAACTACTGCACAATTGCACTCATCTCACATGCTAGTAAAGTAATGCTCAAAATGTTCCAAGCCAGGCTTCAGCAATACGTGAACCGTGAACTCCCTGATGTTCAAGCTGGTTTTACAAAAGGCAGAGGAACCAGAGATCAAATTGCCAACATCTGC
>SJYX01020553.1:228498-246626 GCA_006410675.1 Oreotragus oreotragus | reverse complement strand
TCCTCCTTGAGAACTCCAGACCCCTATCTCCTCTTTGAGAGCCCCAGACCCCACCTCCTCCTTGGGGACCCTCAGCTTCCTATCAGTCTGCCTAGGAACTGACTCTCTCAATTCTTTCTAGAGTTATTTCTCCATTCTTCTCCAGGAAAATATTGGGCACCTACCAATCTGGAAAGTTCACCTTTCAGTGTCATATCTTTTTGCTTTCTCATACTGTTCATGGGGTTCTCAAGGCAAGAATACTGAAGTGGTTTGCCATTCCCTTCTCCAGTGGACCACATTTTGTCAGAACTCTCCGCCAAGATCCATCTGTCTTGGGTGGCCCTACACAACATGGCTCACAGTTTCACAGGGCCACCCAAGACAGATGGATCTTGGTAGACAGGGCTCTGATCCAAGTGATCAGTTTGGTTAGTTTTCTGTAATTGTGGTTTCTATTCTGTCTGCTCTCTGATGGATAAGGATAAGGATGCTTCCTGATGGGAGGTACTGGCTGTGGGAATCTGGGTCTTGCTCTGATGGACAGGGCCATGCTCAGTAAATCTTTAATCCAATTTTCTGTTGATGGGTGGGGCTGTGTTCCCTCCCTGCAGTTTGGAGGGCACAAAGAAAACCTGGACTCAGAAGAAAGGAGCAGTGACCCCACAAGAGACTGAACCAGAATTGCCTGTGACTGTCTAGGAGTCTCCAGTTGAGGCATGAGTCAGCAGTGGCCTGCTATGGGGTCAGGGGCACTGAATATAACAGTCCTTGCATAAGTCCTTTTGAAGGAGGTCACCATTACCCTACTCACCTAGCGCCAGGCACCCTGCCCTTAGGAAGCATCACTATGAATAAAGCTAGTGAAGGTGATGGAATTCCAGTTGAGCTATTTCAAACCTCAAAGATGATGCTGTGAAAGTGCTGTACTCAATATGCCAGCAAATTTGGAAAACTCAGCAGTGGCCACAGGGCTGGAAAAGGTCAGTTTTCATTCCAATCCCAAAGAAAGACAATGCCAAAGCATGTTCAAACTACCAAACAAGTGCACTCATCTCACACACTAGCAAATTAATGCTCAAATTTCTCCAAGTCAGGCTTCAACAGTACATGAACTGTGAACTTCCAGATGTTCAAGCTGGATTTAGAAAAGGCAGAGGAACCAGAAATCAAATTTTCAACATCCATTGAATCATTGAGAAAGCAAGAGAGTTCCAGAAAGACATCTAATTCTGTTTTATTGACTATGCCAAAGCTTTTGACTGTATGGATCATAACAAACCGTTGAAAATTCTTCAAGAGATAGGAGTACCAGATCACCTTACCTGCCTGTTGAGAAATCTATATGCAGGTCAAGAAGCAACAGTTAGAACTGGACATAGAACAACAGACTGGTTCCAAATCAGGAAAGAAGTACGTCAAGGCTGTATATTGTCACCTTGCTTATTTAACTTATATGCTTGCCCCCTCCAAAAAAAAGGGGGCTCAAAGAAATATTTGACTTCCCTGGTGGCTCAGATGGTAAAGCATCTGCCTACAGTGTGGGAGACTTGGGTTCAATCCCTGGGTCGGGAAGATCTCCTGGAGAAGAGAATGGCAACCCACTCCAGTATTCTTGCCCTCTCCCTCAAAAAAGGGGCTGAAAGAAATATTTTATGCTATCTTCCCTGGTGGCTCAGACAGTAAAGCATATGTCTATAATGCAGGAGACCTAAGTTCAATCCCTGGGTTGGGAAGATTCCCTGGATAAGGAAATGGCAACCCACTCCAGTACTCTTGCCTAGAAAATCCCACGGATGGAGAAGTCTGGTGCAGGCTACTGTCCATGGGGTCGCAAAGAGTCAGACACAACTGGTGACTTCACTTTCTATATCATGTGAAATGCCGGGCTGGATGAAGCACAAGCTGGAATCAGGACTACTGGGAGAAATATCAATAACCTCAGATATGCAGATGGCACCACCATTATGGCAGAAAGCGAAGAAGAACTAAAGAGTCTCTTGATGAAAGTGAAAGAGGAGAGTGAAATAGCTGGCTTAAAACTCAACATCGTGTACACCCGTGGCAGATTCATGTCAATGTATGCCAAAATCAATAGAGTACTGTAAAATAAAATGGAAGCTCTAAAAAAAAAAAAAAATAAGGAAATGGCAACCCACTCCAGTACTCTTGCCTAGAAAATCCCACGGATGGAGAAGTCTGGTGCAGGCTACTGTCCATGGGGTCGCAAAGAGTCGGACACGACTGGTGACTTCACTTTCTATATCATGTGAAATGCCGGGCTGGATGAAGCACAAGCTGGAATCAGGACTACTGGGAGAAATATCAATAACCTCAGATATGCAGATGGCACCACCATTATGGCAGAAAGCGAAGAAGAACTAAAGAGTCTCTTGATGAAAGTGAAAGAGGAGAGTGAAATAGCTGGCTTAAAACTCAACATCGTGTACACCCGTGGCAGATTCATGTCAATGTATGCCAAAATCAATAGAGTACTGTAAAGTAAAATGGAAGCTCTAAAAAAAAAAAAAACAATTTATCATGATTGCAAAAATGATTATAACAAAAAATGTGCAAACCTTTATGAATAAAGCTATAAAACTTAAAAAAAAAAAAAAAAAAACCATGGCACCCAGTCCCATCACTTCATGGCAAATAGATGGGGAAACAATGCAAACAGTGGCTGACTTTATTTTCTTGGGCTCCAAAATCACTGCAGATGGTCACTGCAGCCATGAAATTAAAAGACCTTGCTCCTTGGGAGAAAAGCTATGACCAAAATAGACAGCATATTAAAAAGCAGAGACATTACTTTCCCACCAAAGGTCCATCTAGTGAAAACTATGGTTTTTCCAGTAGTCATGTATGGATGTGAGAGTTGGACTATAAAGAAAGCTGAGCACCGAAGAACTGATGCTTTTGAACTGGATTGTTGGAAAAGACTCTTGAGAGTCCCTTGGACTGCAAGGAGATCCAACCAGTGAATCCTGAAGGAAATCAGTCCTGAATACTCACTGGAAGGACTGATGCTGAAGCTGAAACTCCAATACTTTGGCCACCTGATGTGAACAAATGACTCATTGGAAAAGACCCTGATGCTGAGAAAGATTGAAGACAGGAGGAGAAGAGGATGACAGAGGATGAAATGGTTGGCTATCATCACCAATTCAATGGACATGAGTTTGAGTAAGCTCCAGGAGTTGGTGATGGACAGGGAAGCCTGGCATGCTGCAGTCCATGGGGTCACAAAGAATCAGACATGACTGAGAGACTGAACTGAACTGAACTATTTATCCCTATCACAGTTTGGCCTCAGGCCAAACTATAGGGAGGGAACAGAGCCCCTCCCATCAACAGAAAATTGGATTAAAGATTTCAGAATATAGATGAAGCTATACTTTGTAATATAATTTGTGCATAAGTTCATTTTAATATGTAACATAACTAAATTTTTCTAACAGCTCTTTAGAGGTAAGCTCTCTATGTCTTAATTGGACTACAGTTGGCACATTTAGGAAAGTAAATTTATGTTTGCTATTGCGAATAATGCTTTAATGGAAATATTTATGAAAATACAATTCAATCCACTCCCATGTTTAACACTGAAAGTGAAGGAGCTCAGTTGTGTCTGATTCTTTGCAACCCCATGGACTGTAGCCTACCAGGCTCCTCCCTCCATGGGATTCTCCAGGCAAGAATACTGGAGTGAGTTGCCATTTCCTTCTCCAGGGGATCTTCCCAACCCAGGGATCAAACTCAGGTCTCCCACACTGCAGGCAGACGTTTTAACCTCTGAGCCACCAGGGAAGCCCAATCTTAAAATAAATTCCCAGAATTAGAATTACTAGTGTCTTAAGAATCTGAATGAAGACTTTTCCCAAATTATTATTCAAATGTGCCAACAAAAAATTGATATATACCAGCAAAGCATAGACATATTCATTTTAGCAAAAACTGAATGGCAAAGGATAATTTCCACTTTCTTACTTATTAATTTGAAGCAAAATTTATCTCACTGATTTAACTGCTATATTCTTGATTATTAGTAAAACTGAATATTTCCCTTAGGTAATGCTTTATAAATAGTGTTTTATCCTTTACTGAATATTTGCAGTGCTTTTTACTTATTTTCTTATTGATTTTTACACACTCTATATACAGAAAGATATTAACGTTTACAGTCACATATGTTGAGACTTGTTTTTCATAGTTTATTGTATTTTATTTATATTATTTTCCTTTTGTCTTTAAAATCAGATAAACTAAACTTTAGACATTGCTAACCTAGATTCATTCTGGCTCTCAAGTATACTTCTCAGAGGACAGTCAGGTAATTAACTGTCTCTTAGTAAAGTCAGATCAAGTAAAAAACTATAAGGTCTGAAATTAAGTAGGGAAACAAAGGGAGACTGTTAGGCCCTCTAATTTTAATAATATAACAGATTTTGATTCTCTTCTAGTAGAAAGTCATTTGGAAAAGACTTGTATTCATTTGTTTTGAATTCGACTGGCTACTTGACATGTCTGACCTCCTACATGCATAATAAAAACAATATTTTTGATATACTGGGTTAAATAAAACCGACTATTAAAAAAAAACAATAAATTAAAAAGAATTAACCAGAAACACTGTGATTTGTTAAAATGGCAAAGAAAGGCAATATTTCATTCATTAAAAAGTGAAGTTAAATTGTAATGGCAATTTCAAATTTGGAGTATAAAATATAAAAATCATTATTTGCAGTACTCTTCTTTTTAGTACAGCTTCTCACTTTCAAGTTTGTCCATATCTCTGGAAAATTTGTATGCAGACATACAAGCCATGAAGTACACATAAAAGATTTTTCAAAAGTTAACTGTTTTACAATATTACGTCAAATAGCAGCTTAATGTGCCCACAATATGTCTGAGTATGATGAGCTGCTGTAAAAGAAGACATCATATTGGTATCATGTTCACTTTTAGTTACAATATATTTACTCTCACAAAGGCACATCAAGCTACCAAAACATATTAAATGCAAGTTTGGATGCTTCTAATGATTTTTAACAACAACTTCGTTATTTTTTCATGTCTTACTTAAAATTCACATCTCCAGATATATAATATACTGAAGTGATGGTGAAGGCATTATTCCACTATTTCATAAATAAATTTGGCAAATGATTAAAAATATAACAGAACTTTACATGAGAATAATTTTTCATGATCACTGTGGCAAAGACTGCTAGCAGTCCCTCAGCGTTCACTCTCTCCTTTTTCTAGTCACAGAATTCCCCATCTTTGGCTAATATGTGGCCATCCTAAAAAGACCAGTTCCCAGTCTCTGTTTCAGCTAGAGGTTACTCTGTGAATGAGTTTTCACCGACAGAAAGAAATGTTCTCAGCAACTTCAAAGAGGTGTCCTTTAAAGGAAAGAACATACTTTTTTCTTTCTTTTCCTGCTTCCTTCATCTAGAGCACAAAGATGCTGCCTAGAGCTAGTCATTTTGGGCTAAAAAGCTGAAGCACTGTAATGAGGAAGACAGAACAGGAGGACAGACTAAGCCTTGATGACTGTAGAGCTGCCACACCAAATCCAGACTGCCTATGCCTACCTGAGAAAGAAATAAAGGTCTATTTTTTTAAGGCATGATCATTTCATAATTTCTGGAAGGCGATGTCATTTCCAGATAATATTCATCCCAATTAATCCAATTTCCATATCAGAAAATGATAATAAGGAACTACTAAAATCACAATAAGGAACTACTAAAATCACAATAAATTATATGTGAGATAAATTTAAAGAATTTAATTCTGAAGATAGTGTACTTATTAAGAGCCCTGGAGTCTAATGAACTTAGACTAGGGTCTGGCTGGACATTTACTATTTATATGACTTTGGGCACAGTCCTTATTCTTTCTAAGGATCAAAGTTTCCATTCAGTAACATGAGGAGAATAATAGTAATTGTAGTGAAAATTAAAATGAGATAATGTATGTAAAAAAAAAAAATGAAGCACAGGCACAATGTAAGCACTCAAAGTAAAGTGTTGTTGGGAAAATTAGACAACTACATGTAAAAGGCTGAAATTAGAACACTCCCTAACACCATACAAAACAATAAACTCAAAATGGATTAAAGACTTACATGAAAGGTTAGACACTATAAAACTCCTAGAGGAAAACACAGCTAGAACACTCTTTGACATAAACTGCAGCAAAATCTTTCTGGATCCACCTCCTAGAGTAACGAAAATAAAAGTCAAAATAAATGAGATCTAATTAAACCTAAAAGCCTTTGCACAGCAAAGGAAACCATAAACAAAACAAAAAGACAACCCTCAGAAAGGAAGAAAATACTTGCAAATGAAATAACTGACAAGGAATTAATCTCAAAATATACAAACAGCTCATGTAGCTCCATATCAAAAAAACGCAAACAACCCAACCAAAAAATTGACAGAAATCTAAATGGACATTTCTCCAAAGAAGAAATATAGATAACCAAAAAGCACATGAAAAGATCTTCAATATCACTAATTACTAGAGAAATACACATTAAAACTGAAATGAGGTATCACTTCACACTGGTCAGAATGGCCATTATCAAAAAATACCTATAAACAATAAATGTTGGAGAGGGTGTGGAGAAAAGGGAAGCCTCTTCCACTGTTGGTGGGAACATAAATTGGTATAGCCACTATGGAGAACAGTATGGAGGTTCCTCAAAAAACTAAAAACAGAACTACCATATGACCCAGCAATCCTACTCCTAGGCATATACTTGGGAAAAAATGATAAGGCAAAAAGATACATACATCTCAGTGCTAACTGCAGCACTATTTACAACAGCCAGGACAGGGAAGCAACCTCTGTTGTCCATCAACAGAGGAACAGATAGATATACATGGTACATGTATACAATGGAGTATTACACAGTCATAAAAAAGAACAAAATAATGCCATTTACAGCAACATGGATGGGCCTGGAGACTGTCATAATGAGTGAAGTAAGTCAGACACATGAAGACAAGTATCGTATGATATCACTTATACGCAAAATCTTTTTTTAAAAAAAGGGTACAAATGAACTTATTTACAAAACAGAAGCAGAGTCACAGATGTAAAAAACAAACTTACGGTTACCAGGGCGTAAGGGGGGAGAACAGATTGGGAGACGGGGGTTGACAAATACACACTACTAGACATAAAATAGAGCAACTAATAAGAACCTACTGCAGAGCACAGGGAACGCTACTCAGGACTCCACAATGGCTTATATGGAAAAAGAATCTAAAAAGAGAGTAGATGTATGTGTAACTGATTCACTTTGCTGTATACTTGAAACTAACACCAACATTGTAAATGAACTATATTGCAATTTTTAAAAAAAGAAAACACCAACTTTTTTTTCCCCAGCAGTTATATCATTTTATATCTTCATCAGCAATGTATGAGAGATCCAGTAGCTCCACATCTCCGGTATTTTTGGCATTTTTTTATGGTAGCCATTCTAACAGGTATGTAATAGCATCTCACTGTAGCATTAATTTGCATTACCCTAATGGCTAATTTCATTCCAATCCCAAAGAAGGTCAATGCCAAAGAATGTTCAAACTGCCACACAATTGCGCTCATTTCACATGCAACCAAAGTTATGCTCAAAATTCTTTAAGCTAGGTTTCAGCAGTACATGAACTGAGAACTTGAAGATGTACAAGTGGGGTTTAGAAAAGACAGAGGAACCAGAGGTCAAATTGCCAACATCTGCTGGATCACAGAGAAAGCAAAAGAATTCCAGAAAAACATCTATTCTGCTTCACTGACTTCGAGAAAGCCTTTGACTATGTGGATCACAACAAATTGGGGAAAATTCTTCAAGAAATGGAAATCCCAGACCACCTCATCTGGCTCCTGAGAAAACTGTATGCAGGTCAAGAAGTAACAGTTAGAACCAAACATGGAACAACAACTGGTTCAGAATTGGAAAAGCAGTATAACAAGGCTGTATAGTGTCACTCTGGTTATTTAACTTCTATGCAGAGTACATCATGCAAAACACTGGGCTAGGTGAATCACAAGCTGGAATCAAGATTGCTGGGAGAAATACCAATAATCTCAGATATGTAGATGATACCACTCATGGAAGAAAGTGAAGAGGAACTAATGAGCCTTTTGATAAGGGTGAAAGAGAAGAATGAAAAAACTGGCTTGAAACTCAACATTCAAAAAACTAAGATCATAGTATCTGGTTCCATCACTTCATGACAAATGGAAAGGGGAAAAGTGGAAGCGATGACAGGTTTTATTTTCTTGGGCAAACAGTGACTGCAGCCATGAAATTAAAAGATGCTTGCTCCTCGAAAGAAAACCTATGACAAACCTAGACAGCATATTAAAAAGTAAGCCATCACTTTGCCAACAAAGGTCCATCTAGTCAAAGTTATGGTTTTTCCAGTGGTCATGTATGGATTTGAGAGAACTGAAGAACTGATGCTTTTCAACTATAGTGCTGGAAAGGGCTCTTGAAATTCCCATGGACTGCAAGTAGATCAAACCAGTCAATCCTAGAGGAAATCAGCCCTGAATATTCACTGGAAGGACTGATGCTAAACCTGAAACTCCAATACTTTGGCAATCTGGTATGAGGAGTTGAATCACTGGAAAAGACCCTGATGCTGGGAAAGACTGAAGGAAAAAGAAGTAGCGGGTGGGAGAGGATGAGATCGTTGGATAGCATCACTGATTCAATGGACATCAACGTGAGCAAACCCCAAAAGGTAGTGAAGGACAGCAAAGCCTGGCATATTGCAGTCCATGGGGGTCACAGAGAGTTGGAGACAATTTATCGACTCAACAACAACAATGGCTAATTATATGGAAAATCTTGTCATGTTCTAATTGGCTCTCCTTATGAAAGAGATGCTTCATCAAGACTTCTCCTTGATGAAGTTTTCTGCCCTTTTCTAACTGAACTGTTAGACATTATTGTTAGAATTACTGTTCAGCTTACAAAGTCCTTTATATATTCTACACACAAGTCTTCTGACAGATAGGTGATCTGAAAATATTTTCTTCCAGTCTATGGCTTATCATCTTTTAACAGGGTCATTCAAGAGCAAAAATTTTTCACTTTGATGAAATCCAGTTTATCAACTTTTTCTTCTATGAACTATTCTTTCAGTGTCATGCTTAAGAACGCTTCACCTAAAGGCCAGTTATGAAGTTTTTCTCCTATATGTTTTCCTAAAACTTTTACAGTTTTATATTTTACATTTTATATTTCACATTTACAATGTGAGTTACTCCGCTGTATAAGGAAGGAGATTTAAATCAAGGTTTTGGTTTGGTTTTGTTCTGCCTCTGTATGCCCAACTACTCCACCTATCCGTTTGTTGACAAGAGCATGTTTCTTTCACTTAATTCCTTTTGCACCTTTGCCAAAAATCAGTTGGCCCTTACTTGACTAAACCTACTGATACATCTCAACTCTCTGTCCTGATCCCTTTACCTATGATCTGTGTCTATCCTTGGCCAGGACCACTCCATCTTGATTATTGTAGCTTTAAGTAAGCCTTAAAATTAGGTAACATGATTCCTCTAACTTTATTCTTATTTTGTATTCCCTTAAAATTTTTTAAATCATCTTCTCTAGAAAACATCCTGCTAGGACTTCTCAAGAATTAAATACACAGATCAATCCGTGTTGAACAGACATTTTAAGTACATGAGTCTTTCAATCCACGAACATGTCATGCCTGGCCCTTTACTTAAGTCTTCTTCGCTTTTGTTCATTAGCATTTTTGTGGTTTTCAGTACATGGAAATTGTTATGTTCTGTTGTATTTATACCAAATGTTTCATTTTTGAGCAATTGTAAATGGTATGTGTTTTAAAATTTGGTTTCCAACTGTTCACTGCCAATATATGGCAATATGATTGTGTGTATGTCTGTGTGTGTATGTGACAGAAAGAGTGAGATTCTGTATTTTGACCTGATATCCTACAACTGCAAACTTATTTATTTTCAGAACTATCTTTTGTATTCTCTAGTGTTTGTAGATTCCTTGGGATTTGTTATGTAGCCAATCATATTGTTTGCAAATGTGAACAGCTTTATTTCTTCACTCTAACCCATATGTCTCTTCTTTCCTTTCTTGCCTTAAGTCTTCTAGTACTAAGCTGAACTGACTTATTGAGAGCAGACATCCTTACCTTATTCCCCAAAGCAGACTTTTATCACTAAGTATAACGTTTGCTATATATTTTTATAAATGCTCTTTATCAGAGTGAGATATCTTATATTCCTAGTTTGCTAAGAATTTTTAATCATGAAAGTGCTGAATTTTCTCAAATGCTTTTAAATCCTTGCTGATGGCTCCAACATCTGTGTCATTTCCAAGTTAGCTTCTGCTGATTGTCCCTTCTTACTAGAGTTGCATTTTTCCTGATTTCTTCATATGACAAGTAATTTGGAGCTGTAAGATGGACATTTTAATTAAGCAGGAATTATGACACTCTAATTTCTACTTAAATCTTTTATTTTAGTCAACCTGTTCACATTGAGAATGTGATCCTAGGCTCACTTTTGCGGTGGTGGGGGTTGTTCAGTTGCTCAGTCGTGTCTGATTCTTTGCGACCCCTTCTGTGGACTTTTGTGGACTGTGATTGAAATGTCAATGTAGCTTAAAAAGTCTCTCCAGTACTCCTTGGTTTTCCCTATTTGCATGTTACCTAGATGACAGAACTCCACCTCCCATTATCCTCAGGATGGGTTTGAGTGGGGAGAAGCAGTGCCTCATTTCAGCAGGGCAGTCATAGAAAATAGGGTAATAAGCAGGGGAGTGGAGAGTTGTGAAAGTTAACGTACAACCCACAGGTTGGCTGGGGAGGGTAGCACCCTATTGCTGCAGGGGGAGTGGAAATCAAGAGCTCTAACCACAGGCTTCTCTGTGGAGAAATGCGTCTTCCTTTCTTCAGAGCACGGGGGAAAGTTGAGTTTTGCCTCAGAACTCTGCAGGGTAAGGGCACCACCTTGTTAATGCTGTGTGGTTGTAAAGGCCAGACTCTCACCCACAGGCTCTGCTGAAGAGAGTTGCCACCTTGAAACTTCTGGTGGGGTGGAAATTAGTCTTCCCTACAGGCTCTGCTGAGGAAGGGCACTGCCTCATTCCTGGAGCAGAAAAGAGCAGAAGGCAGAGTCTGAGCCGCAGGCTACACTGAAGGGGGGCATCTCCCTGTTGCTGCAGGTGGGGGAAGGGTGTTTGTGAGACAAAGCTCTGATTGTCGATACCGCTGCTGTAATGCCTGTTGGAATGGGAAGGGGCACAGATTTTATTGTGATGTTCTCCTACAGAACAGACAGAATAGGACGCTTCTATCTTGCTGGGCCATCCTCTGGCTAGAGAGAACAGGCTCTCCTCAGTATTATTATTTCATCTGCACTCATTAACATTTCCAGGTTGGTTTCTATCTTGCTGGGCCATCCTCTGACTAGAGAGAACAGGCTCTCCTCGGTATTATTATTTCGTCTGCACTCATTAGCATTTCCAGGTTGTAGTCTTCTCTACAGCCCAGGCCAGGATATATGGAAGGCAAAAAAAAAGGCAACCAGGGCACTCACTCAGTCCATGAATTTCAATGTCCCTAATCATCCACCTTCTGTTTCCTAACTTTGAGAGTGTTCTGATAGGGCATTCTATGGGTTTTGTCCAGAACTTTTGTTGTGATTAGTTGGAAGAGTAAACTAGAATGTGTCTACTTCATCTTGTTCAGAACCCAAACCCTGTCACTTATTTTTAGTCTATATTTTTGTGTTCTATCACCCTCTACTCTCTAAGTTTCCAGAGGATACGAACTGAGGTTTTATTTATCTAGTAATTATTGGCCTGGCAAAAAGGATCAAAACTGACATATCACTTAAGCTTAGTAGCTGTAAGAAAGTGGTAATACAGCTTCTTGATCTCTACCCACTATTAGGTTCACAATGTATTAATAACTATGAAGTCTGTTCATTCAATTAATAAAAATCTGTTTTATGAAAGGTTCTGGGGAGACAGCAATTGAGTAAGACAACTAAAATCCTTGATGTGATAGAACTTACATTCTACTGGCTGGAATAGGATGGAGAAAATTGCAGGCATATCAATACTGTATTCTCTTCAGGTTGAACAAAACTCAAGTCTATTATATTTCAGTTAACATTAGGAACATACATTTGAAAATCTGCAAATATTCAGAAGTCTATAAATTTGCAATTGGCTAAGTACCATAATTTTTTATCTCAGTACAATGGAACTTTGTTGATTTAGCAAACTAATTACCAACTACTTACCACATAGAGTTGTTTCCATAGACTGGCCCATTCTTGAAGAGTTGCTGTAACCTCGGTCACAATAGAATCTTCAAGTGGAACCACAGTTTCATACTGCCTAGAACCAGAGTCACAACAAACAGCCACATTATCTTTGATAAGCTACTAGAATACTGGCTACTGCCCTTTCAAACATGTGTAAATCAAATTTAAATTCATGCAAATATAAAGAGAGGTACATCTAACTGAATACAGACTCTTGCAGTAATATGATAATATGAGTGAACTGATTTAATGAAAAAAACATTTAGGTTTTGTTATAAAAATCCTCAATATTACTTTTAGCAGTACTGTCATTAAAGACAGTTTTTAAATTTTTTCCTCTGAAGGAAGACTACAGCACTGCCCAAGATTTGCTTAATTTTTAAAAACTATTTGTGTCCTTTACATGTATCAATAATGCAAATTAACTCATGCTCTGATGGAAATGGGTTGGGTGGGGGAGACTCAGACACTGGGTTTTGAAGTTTTACAAGCTCTCCCTTATACTGATACTATGTTTTCCTAGAAACCTGTTGAGCAGAAGAATCCTAATCCTGGTAACAGAGACACTGGGTTTCTTTCCAACTACCTTGTAAGCAACATTCATTATGGCATCAATCCTCGTGCTAATTGCCAAGGATTTATCAGTGAGCAAAAACAGAGTCTGTATCTTCAGAGAGCTCTTATTCTGCATAAAAAATTAGACAAGTAATCACAACAGACACCGACCATGATGAATCTACAAATTACACAATCAGAGATTTTAGCTGGGGGACACGACTTAAAGACAGGATCAGTGAAGCCTTCTCTGAAGAAAGAGCAATGTCCCCAAAATGCAAAAAGGTCAGGATCAGAGTTTGTTATGAAGGAGGGTGTGGTGTCACCTGCAGAGGGAACAGTATACATGAAGTCACTGAAATGGATGAGAATTTCACATATCTAAGAACTTAAAGAAGGCTGGACTGACTGAGGCCAGCTCTCATAGGGCCTCTCCAAATGATTCTTAAGATACCAGATCTTAACACAGGGAAAATGAATGAGAAGATCCTGAAAGGCTGTTCAAAGCAGAGGCATGACCTGAAAACATTTTTATAATGTCTGTGCCAATTTTGAGGGTTAATGAAATATTTTCTGGGACCAAAGATTTTATATACTGATACACTGAGGTAGATGAAACCTGTATTCTGATTTGTTAGCCAAAGAGAATTATCATCCAGTTGGAAACAGCAAAGGAAAATTAATTTTAAAAATTCACATTAAGTATCATTTCTCTACATGGCTAACAAACCCTCATTGTGTTCAAATGTTACTTAGTGTATTAATATTGAGCATCAATGAATACATATTACTTGATCTATACTGTAAGGCCTTCTTTTTATTTTGTGTGATTTATTCCAGCAGATTTAAAATAATCATCTTAGAATGATGGCAGAGCACTGTCCATATTCATCAAATTTATAAAGTCAATTTTCAGTGCAAGGCTGAGATTCAAACTTGGCACTACAGAAACAGAGACATAGGATATGGGAGCTGAATTTAGCAAGATTAATGCAGAACTGCTGTATAGGATCAGTTCAGTTCAGTTTAGTTGCTCAGTCGTGTCTGACTCTTTGCAACCCCATGAATCGCAGCACACCAGGCCTCCCTGTCCATCATCAACTCCTGGAGTTCACTCAAACTCACGTCCATTGAGTGGGTGATGCCATCCGGCCATCTCATCCTCTGTCGTCCCCTTTTCCTCCTGCCCCCAATCCCTCCGAGCATCAGAGTCTTTTCCAGTGAGTCAACTCTTTGCATGAGGTGGCCAAAGTACTGGAGTTTGAGCTTTAGCATCATTCCTTCCAAAGAAATCCCAGGGCTGATCTCCTTTAGGATGGACTGGTTGGATCTCCTTGCAGTCTAAGGGACTCTCAAGAGTCTTCTCCAACACCACAGTTCAAAAGCATCAATTCTTCGGTGCTCAGCTTTCTTCACAGTCCAACTATCACATCCACACATGACTACTGGAAAAACCATAGCCTTGACTAGACGGACCTTTGTTGGCAAAGTAATGTCTCTGCTTTTCAATATGCTGTCTAGGTTGGTCATAACTTTCCTTCCAAGGAGTAAGCGTCTTTTAATTTCATGGCTGCAATCACCATCTGCAGTGATTTTGGAGCCCCCAAAAATAAAGTCTGACACTGTTTCCACTGTTTCCCCATCTATTTCCCATGAAGTGATGGGACTGGATGCCATGATCTTCGTTTTCTGAATGTTGAGCTTTAAGCCAACATTTTCGCTCTCCTCTTTCACTTTCATCAAGAGGCTTTTTAGTTCCTCTTCACTTTCTTCCATAAGGGTGGTGTCATCTGCATATCTGAGGTTATTGATATTTCTCCCGGCAATCTTGATTCCAGCTTGTGCTTCTTCCAGCCCAGCATTTCTCATGATATACTAGGCATAGAAGTTAAGTAAGCAGGGTGACAGTATACAGCCTTGACATACTCCTTTTCCTATATGGAACCAGTCTGTTGTTTCATGTCCAGTTCTAACTGTTGCTTCCTGACCTGCATATAGGTTTCTCAAGAGGCATGTCAGGTGGTCTGGTATTCCCATCTCTTTCAGAATTTTCCACAGTTTATTGTGATCCATGCAGCCAAAGGCTTTGGCATAGTCAATAAAGCAGACGGTGAAGGTGAAGTTGCTCAGTCATGTCCAACTCTTTGAGACCCCGTGGACTGTAGCCTACCAGGCTCCTCCATCCATGGGATTCTCCAGGCAAGAATACTGGAGTGGGTTGCCATTTCCTTCTCCAGGGGATCTTCCCGACCCAGGGATCGAACCCAGGTCTCCCGCATTGGAGGCAGATGCTTTAACCTCTGAGCCACCAACTCTCTTGCTTTTTTGATGATCCAGCAGATGTTGGCAATTTGATCTCTGGTTCCTCTGCCTTTTCTAAATTCAGCTTGAACATCTGGAAGTTCACGGTTCACGTATTGCTGAAGCCTGGCTTGGAGAATTTTGAGCATTACTTTACTAGTATGTGAGATGAGTGCAATTGTGCAGTAGTTTGAGCATTCTTTAGCATTGCCTTTCTTTGGGATTAGAATGAAAACTGACCTTTTCCAGTCCTGTGGCCCCTGCTGAGTTTTCCAAATTTGCTGGCATATTGAGTGCAGCACTTTCCCAGCATCATCTTTCAGGATTTGAAATAGCTCAACTGGAATTCCACCACCTCCACTAGCTTTGTTTGTAGTGATGCTTTCTAAGGCCCACTTGACTTCCCATTCCAGGATGTCTGGCTCTAGGTGAGTGATCATACCATTGTGATTATCTTGGTCATGAAGATCTTTTCTATACAGTTCTTCTCTGCATTCTTGCCACCTCTTCTTAATATCTTCTGCTTCTGTTATAAACTGGAATAAAATCTCTGGAATGTTCCATCTACTAGGTCTTCAGCTACTTTAATCATTGACTTTTATAGGAAACTTACACAGTTCCTATTTTAAAGTTCTAAACCTTTGGACTTACCTGAAATTATACAAATCCAAGTCTATACTAACACCAACATATTTTTCCTTGGCTATAATATAAAATCAATATCCTGAAGATCCTTAAAATTCAGATAAAGGGTTATTTAAAAACACACTGGTCCACAGACCAAGTGGAATGTAGTCATAACACTAAGAAAAATAACCAAAAAAAGTGAACTAGTAAGTAGATTTCCAAAAAAATTCTGCATTCATGCAGAATAAAGAGTTTGTTAAAAATGAAAATTGGTAGTAAGAAGATATACATATATATGTTAATAATATATATATTAATTCAATGTATAATGCACAAAAATGTAGCTGAGAGTGTGAACTTCAGAGTTACATAACTTGGCCTCAATTCCTAGTTTCCCTTCTTCCTTGCCATGCTACTTTGGCAAAGCTACTTGAACTCTCAAAGCCTTGTCCACTTCATCTAAAATAATGGACAATCCCATCTTCTAGTGAGGAAATCCTAAGCATGATATAACAGCTAGAATCAAGATTGCTAGGAGAAATATCAATAACCTCAGATATGCAGATGACACCACCCTTCTGGCAGAAAGCAAAGAGGAACTAAAGAGCCTCTTGATAAAAAGTGAAAGAGGGGAGTAAAAAAGCTGGCTTAAAACTCAACATTCAAAGAATGAGGATCATGGCATCCAGTCTCATCACTTCACGGCAAATAGATGGAAAAACAATGACAGACTTTACTTCCTTGGGCTACAAAATCACTGCAGCCATGAAATTAACAGATGCTTGCTCCCTGGAAGCAAAGCTATGACCAACCTAGACAGCATATTAAAAAACAGAGAAATTATTTTCCTGACAAAGGTCTGTCTAGTCAAAGCTGTGGTTTTTCCAGTCGTCACATGTGGATGTGAGAGTTGGACTATAAAGAAAGCTGACTGCCGAAGAACTGATCCTTTTGAATAGTGGTGCTGGAGAAGACTCTCGAGAGTCCCTTGGACTGCAAGGATATCAAACCAGTCAATCCTAAAGGAAACCAATCCTGAATATTCATTGAAAGGACTGATGCTGAAGCTGAAACTCCAATACTTTGGCCACCTGATGCGAAGAGCTAACTCACTGGAAAAGACCCTGATGCTGGGAAAGATTGACGGCAGGAGGAGAAGGGGATGATAGAGGGTGAAATGGTTGGATGGCATCACTGACTTGATGGACATGAGTCTGAGCAAGTTCTGGGAGCTGATGATGGACAGGCAAGCCTGGCATGCTGCAGTCCATGAGATCACAAAGAGTCGGACGTGACTGAGTAACTGAACTAAACAGTCATCAAGAAAGTATGATGCTGGCACAAAACAGAAATATAGACCATGGAACAAGACAGAGAACCCAGAGGCAAACCCACGCACTTACGGGTACCTTATTTTTGACAAAGAAGGTAAGAATATACAATGGGGCAAAGATAGCCTCTTCAATAAGTGGTGCTGAGAAAACTAGGCAGCTACGTGTAAAAGAATGAAATTAGAACACTACCTAATGCTACACACGAAGATAAACTTTAAATGGAGTAAAGACCTATCTGTAAGACCAGAAACTATTAAACTCTTGGAGGAAAACATAGGCAGAATACTCGATGACATAAATCAATGCAAGATCTTCTATGACCCACCTCCTACAGTAATGAAAATAAAAACAAAAATAAACAAGTGAGACCTAATTAAACTTAAAAGCTTTTGCACAGCAAAGGAAACTATAAACAAGGTGAAAAGACAACCCTCAGAATGGGAGAAAATAATAGCAAATGAAACAACTGACTTAAATTTCAAATTCAGACTTAAAGAAAGTGGGGAAAATCACTAGACCATTCAGGTATGACCTAAATCAAATCCCTTATGATTATACAGTGGAAGTGAGAAATAGATTTAAGGGACTAGATCTGACAGACAGAGTGCCTGATGAACTATGGACAGAGAGGTTCGTGACATTGTACAGGAGACAGGGATCAAGACCATCCCCAAGAAAAAGAAATGCACAAAGGCAAAATGGTTGTCTGAGGAGGCCTTACAAATAGCTGTGAAAAGAAGAAAGCAAAAA
The DNA here is from genome assembly GCA_006410675.1 of Oreotragus oreotragus. Classification (NCBI taxonomy): domain Eukaryota; kingdom Metazoa; phylum Chordata; class Mammalia; order Artiodactyla; family Bovidae; genus Oreotragus; species Oreotragus oreotragus. The sequence continues at coordinate 228,738 of SJYX01020553.1, read as the reverse complement.
GCAAACGAGAAAAGGAAAGATATAAGCATCTAAATGCAGAGTTCCAAAGAACATCAAGGAGAGATAAGACAGCCTTCCTCAGAGATCAGTGCATAGAAATAGAGGAAAACAATAGAATGGGAAAGACTAGAGATCTATTCAAGAAAATGAGAGATACCAAGGGAACATTTCATGCAAAGATGGACTCAATAAAGGTCAGAAATGGTATGGATCTAACAGAAGCAGAAGATATTAAGAAGA
>SJYX01020553.1:209464-226492 GCA_006410675.1 Oreotragus oreotragus | reverse complement strand
GGGACGACAGAGGATGAGATGGCTGGATGGCCTCATCGACTCAATGGACATGGGTTTGGGTCAGCTCCGGGAGCTGGTGATGGACAGGGAGGCCTGGCATGCTGTGGTTCATGGGGTCCCAAAGAGTCGGACATGACTGAGTGACTAAACTGAACTGAAACAATTGACAAAGAATTAATTTCAAAAATATATAAGCAGCTCATACAACTCAATACCAGAAAAGCAAATAACCCAATCACAAAGTGGAAAAGGGACCTGAAGAGACATTTCTCCAAAGACATAAAGATGGCTAACAGGCACATGAGAAGATACTCAACATCACTCACTATTAGAGAAATGCAAATCAAAACTACAATGAGACACCACCTCACACCAGTCAGAATGGCCATCATCAAAAAGTCTACAAACAATAAATGCTGGAGGGGGCGTGAAGAAAAGGGAACACTCTTGTCTTGCTGGTGGGAATGCAAACTGATAAAGCCACAACGGAAGACAGTATGGAGATTCCTTAAAAAGCTAGCAATAAAACCACCATATGACCCAGCAATCCCACTGCTAGGCATATATCCTGAGGAAACCAAAACTGAAAAAGACACATGTACCTCAATGTTCACTGCAGCACTATTTACAATAGCTAGACCAAGAAGCAACCTAGATGTCCATCAACAGATGAATGGATAAAGAAGTTGTGGTACATATATACAATAGAATACTACTCAGCCTTAAAAAGGAATCCATTTGAATCCACTCTAATGAGGTGGACGAACCTAGAGTTAGAACCTACAGAGTAAAGCAAGTCAGAAAGAGAAATATAAGTATAGCATACTGATGCGTATATATGGAATCTAAAAAGATGGCACTGATTATTTTTAGGGCAGCAATGGAGAAACAAACATAGAGATCAGACCTATGGACCTGGGGGGAGGAGAGGAGGGAGAGGGGGAGATGTATGGAGTGTGTAACATAGAAATTTACAATACCATATGTAAAATAGATAGCCAATGGGAATTTGCTATGTGACTCAGGGAACTCAAACAGGGGCTCTGTAACAGGTTGAAGAGTGGGATGGGGAGGAAGATGGGAGGGAGGCTCAGGAGGGAGGGGACTTGGGTGTACCTATGGCTGATTCTTGTTGATGTATGACAGAAAACCACAAAATTCTGTAAAGCAGTTATCCTTCAATTAAAAAATTTTAAAAAAATTAAAAAACAAAACACGGTTTTAGCAACCTCTAGGGCTAAAGAGATTGGAGCCTAAACCCCTCCTTCCCTCAGCCAGAGGTCAGGATCTGCGAAAAGCCCAAGGTCACTCTGGGGAAGGAGACCTAACACGATATTGTACATGGGGCCCTTGGAAGCAGATAGAGGCAACGATGCAAACACTAGACAGATGTGTTCAGAGGAAGAAAAGGAAGGGAAAACAACATCTCCCACTTGTGAAACCCAAACTTCTAAGATATGTAAAGACATCCAAAAAAAATGTCCAAAGGCTTAAAATAAAACAAAAATAATTCTCAGGATTTTATAAATCTGATAAACATTTTTAAATATTTGCAATGCTTAGTGACATGAGTAACTTCCATTTCAAAAAAACAAAAGTATGAAATAAAAGCAAACATAAATAAACCAAGAGTCAACAGATATGTAAAACAACCAAGAAGAATTTTGCAAATGAAAAACAGTCAAAATATCCATGTATGGCCAAGTGGAATACTGAAATTATAAACAGATAATGGAATACTATTCAATCTTTAAAAGGAATGAAATTTTTATACATGTTACAATATGGATGAGGTTTGAAAACACTTAGCCAAGTGAAATAAAACAGACACAAAAGAACAAATATTGAATGATTCCACTTATATACAGACAGATAGCAAAAGAAAGGTTACCAGGGGCTGAGGGAAAGGAGGAATAGAGAGTTACTGTTTAAAGGGCACAGAGTTTCTGTTTGGGATGAGGGAAAAGTTCTGGAGTTGAATACTGATGAAGGTCTGGACAGCACTGTGAATGTACTTAATGCCATCAGACTGTACACTTTAAAATGGTCAAAATGATAAATTTTACACACAGTTTACCACGATTTCGTTAAATGATAAAAAGTACCAGAAGTAGGGAAAAAAAATAAAACCCTCAACACAAAGGATACATGTCAGTTAGAAGTCAAAAGAAGGTCAGCAGTAAGATATATGTGAGTACTTAAGAGACAGGGGATGAGGCAGGAGAACTCCAACATACTCCTAACATAAATCCCAGAAGAAAAGAGTGGTAATGTTAGAGAAAATTGGGATTTCCTTTTCCTTAGCTGTCCTGCATTGTAACTCTCCTTCTATGCTGGAGAAAAACCCTAACATAGAGCTGCCTTCCAGTATACAAGTGGAAAAAGATGGACACTTGATTTCTCAGACTCCTTATGACTACAGTACAGGCTCAGGGCCTGAGCTCCAGCCACTCCAGACTTAGAAAAGAAAACCAATTACCCAAAGCAGCAGAGACTACAAAGAAATCAACTTGTTGGCATGTACATTCAGTTTCCAGAGGCAGACGTTTCTACAGGAGCATCCAGTTTTGAGTTGGTAAGGCAAGGGCAAGAGGCAGAATTAATTAAATACAGAAGATTTGAGAAAAGACCTAAAGAAAGTAACAAGGTTAACCAGGCACCGTGTTCAAGCACAGGAAACATCATGAGCAAAACCCTTAAGGCAGGAACATATCTGACATGTTTGAATAAAAGGAAAGAAGCCAAAATAACTGAAGTCAACTGAGAAAAAGGGACAGCAGATGAGGTCACAGGGGTGACAAGAAGCCACATCATAAAACTTTGTAAGGCTTTGTAAGAACTCTGGTCTTTGCTTTGAGTGAGATGGGAGTCATTGAAAGGTTTTAAGCAGAGGAGTAGCATGATCTCACTTATATTTTTAAAAACTACTTTGGCAGCTGTATTGAGAATAAACTGTAGGAGGCCATGAATATAAGTGGGGAGAGCAGTTAGAAGGCATTGCAGTAACACAGGCAGGAAAGTGTAATCACAGAAAGTCCCCACTTTTCCTTCCATGTCAAGCTGCGACAAGTTAGGACATAGCTTGCCTTTTTCTAAGCTTCTAATGCTGTATAAAGCACAATTCTATTCCATGGTCCTTGAGATGATCATATCCTTTGTACTATTCCTGGACAACTGACTTTCAATAACTCTCCCAATATTTCTTTGAAAGTGAAAATGTTAGTCGCTCAGTTGTGTCTGACTCTTTGCAACCCCATGGACTGTAGCCCACCAGGCTCCTCTGTCCATAGGATTCTCCTGGTAAGGATACTGAAGTGGGTTGCCATGGGGATCCCTCAGGGGATCTTCCTGACCCAAGGACTGAACCTGGGTCTTCCACACTGCAAGCAGATTTTTTACCATTTGAGCTGGATGCCATTACAGATTCCCTTCCTATTCTTTCTCTCATCTATTACCTCAAGGCCACAGATCCCCAACCATGTGTGGTAATGGTAATAACAAGGTTCCCAGAACACATACAACAGAAATCTATATGATTATAAGCAAAGTCTAACACTGTCTTCTAGCTCTATCCTAGGGGGGAAAGTCTGAAGCTAGGTTGAGAGAAGTTTGATAAATAGACCAACAATGAGGTCGTATCCGACTCTTTGTTACCCCATGGACTGCAGTTCACCAGGCTCCTTTCTCCATGAAGTTCTCCAGGCAAGAATACTGAATGGGTTGCCATTCCTTTCTCCAGGGGATCTTCCTGACCCAGGGATTGAACACGGGTCTCCTGCACAGCAGGCAAATTCTTTACCATCTGAGCTACAAGGGAAGCTCCAATGAGGTCAAGAGAAAATTAAAAAAAAAAAAAAAGTACCAAAAGATAACTTGGCCTGCATGATCAAAAAGCAAGAGACCTTCTGGGTACTGCTGACCTAATGTTTCTCCTTTAAACTGTATTCCCAAGTAAGAGTTTTGTATGCTAGCGCACACAAGGAATGAATGGATAGATGAGACAATTTGGCATACTCCATAATATCTATGGAAACACTGACAGATTTTATTTTCTTGGGCTCTAAAATCACAGCAACTGCAGTCATGAAATTAAATGATGCCTTGCTCCTTGGAAGGAAACCTATGACAAACCTATACAGTGTATTTTTTAATATGCTTTTTAGCAGAGACATCACTTTGCTGATAAAGGTCCATATAGTCAAAGCTATGGTTTTTCCAGGAGTAATGTACAGATATGAGAGTTGGACCATAAAAAAAGGCTGAGTGCTAAAGAATTGATTCTTTCAAACTGTGGTCTGGAGAAGACTCTTGAGAGTCCCTTGGACTGCAAGGAGATCAAACAAGTCAATCCTAAAGGAAACTAACCCTGAACATTCATTGGAAGGACTGATGCCGAAGGTGAAGCTCCAATACTTTGGCTGCCTAATACAAAGTCCTGACTCACTGGAAAAGAACCTGATGCTGGGTAAGATTAAGGGTAGGAGGAGAATGGGGCAACAGAGACTGAAATGGTTGGATAGGATCATCGACACAATGGATGTGAGTTTGGACAAACTCCAAGATACAGTGGAGGACAGGGAAGCCTGGCCTACTGCAGTCCATGGCATCACAAAGAGTCAGACACAACTTAGCAACTGAACAACAACATAATATAGATTTGGAAGGATAATCTCTAGTCAGGCAATCAGGGCTACCAAAAGCTGAATGTTTACTGATGCTCTGTGTAAGAGTTCAGAGCAGTTTCTCTTTCATCTTCAGTGATCAAATAGCCAAAAAACAAACTCTAGTTTTAATCCTGATTATTTCTGAATTACAAGGTCACTTGGATTTATGGCCTTTTATCTATATTAAGACAAAAAAGCAGGTTACTGACTTGGACAAAAATGGTAGAGATAGTAGAGACACTGCATAACACAAAACACCCTAAGTTTTGCTCCTACTAAACCTCCTTTTGCAGCAGAAAAAGGCCTTTCTTCTCTACTGTGATGAGGGTGTTCTTACCTTGCTTGAAGACTTTCAGACTGGCTCACTCAAATGAGTAATCTTGCAGAGCAACCCAATTTACAAGAATGTGTTATACCAACTATCCCCAATGTCCCATGAATTTGATCTACTTCCTTTCCTAGCCATTCCAAGATGAATGTGGTGTAAGGTTGAGGAGCTGCTCTTAAGATCAGCTCCATGGAGTTTTACTCAGGACTGATGGGATACTCAACCAAGCAGGACCCTATAGGGCCTTCCCAGAACAGAATGCTGCCCCGAACTCCACAATGTCCTCTGCCTGACTCTTGTCTGTAGACAAGAGTCCTTGAGCCTCCTAAGTCCTCCTGAATTCCAAAGAGTAAATCTAATCAGACAAGTGAGAAAATACAGAAATAAAGGAAAACAGTCAAGCAAGACAAGTTAGTAATAGTTCAGCCATTTAAACAAACTCAAGGACCTTTAGTTACTCCTCAAGCACTGTAGATAATAACATGAGCCATATCCTTTGTTGCAGAGACTGAAACCCCTACCAGATGGAAGACGTTAACCTCATGCTGCTCACAAGCAGGCAGACCCCAGACAGGTTGAAACCAGAAGGTTGATGGGGTTGACCCCCGATTATCTCACCACCAACCATTCAGGGGACTATCCATGAACTGATCACACCCCACAACCCCCCCCTCTCACCCAGTCTAAAAACCCTGCTCTGAAAGCGTTCCGGTAGTTCAGCCCTTTTAGGCACTTGCTACCTGGACTCTTGTTGGCGCACTGTGATAAATGCTGCCTTTCCTTCACCACAATCTGGTGTTAGTAGACTGGCTTTACTGCACATGGGCAGACCAAGGTTTAGTTCAGTAACAGTACCATAACAGTGGAATCAGAACTGGCCAGTAGCAGTGGGTAACCCTGAGACTTCGATATGGTACCATACACCAAGTGGATTAGCCAACACCATTAGGCAGGTTCCTTACAGTGGACTCCACTGATCATCATATACTTAACAAAACTGCACTCAATGTTTGCTAGCCATAGATAAGATAAGCCTTAGGGCTATAGAAGATCCCAAGCTGTTTTTGTCCTGAGGTGCTCTCTGAACCAGAGACTTACCATCTTACAAATGAATAATATGATCTAGACAAATGAGTTCCCTCTCTGGCAGTCCTCTCCCCAAAGAGTTCAAGTATACTTTCCCCTCCCCGTTGTGGCCTGGCACCGCTGTCTCTGAAAGGTCTCCTGCTGTGATGGAACTGCCTTTGCAACTTGTCAGAGCTCTGCCTAAATAAAGCCCATTATGTGCTACTACCATCCCATGGTCATCAGCCCTCAAACTCTCTAATCTACTACAAATGTGTAAGTTTTTCAGTGACACTGTATAAAAAGCAGCAACAATATTTGAATCATTTTATGAATGAGAAAAATCCAGATATCAAGAAACACTTAGGAAGATAACAGAAAATATTAAAAATTTTAAAGTTCCCACAAGAACATTTTCACAGATAAGATTATTCAAACAATTTCACTTCCTTGTCAACCAAACAAAACAACAAGCACTTCAGTAAAAATGGCACAAATTTCTCTAGAAGCGGAAGATATACCCTATAAAGCACTGAAAGTACAGTTATACCCCTCCCAAGTATGGCAGGAGGCAATGAAGAAGGCACATGAGAGAAACACAGTGCATGTTCTCTGACTGAAAGACCCGCAATTCCTGGTTGATATTTGCTAAGGCAGACCCTTAAGTCTCCGTCTTGCTGATCTAACCAAGCACTGGGAAGATATCCAGGAGAAATCTGACCATTTTAATCCACAACACCACCTATGCAGTACTGATATCTAAGATGCTCAAGTTGAATCCAACCATAAGGAAACAGACAAACACAAATTGAGGGACATTTTGCAAAACAACTGGCCTGGGCACTTCAACAAAGTCAAGAGCATAAAAAGGAAAAAGAAAACCAAGCCTGGAGAACTGCTGAGAAAGATGAAACATGATATTTAATTCTTGACTGGATCCTGAACCATACATACCCCACCCAACCCCCAAAAAACTAACCAAATGAAAACAGATATAAAGAATATTCATGGGATGATTAGGGACATTTGAATTTGGACTATTTATTTTATAGTATGATAGCAAAATAATGCTCAAAATTCTCCAAGCCAGGCTTCAAAAGTACGTGAGCTGTGAACTTTCAGATGTTCAAGCTGGATTTAGAAAAAGCAGAGGAACCAGAGATTAAATTGCCAACATCCGCTGGATCATCAAAAAACCAAGAGTTCCAGAAAAACATCTGCTGCTGCTGCTAAGTCACTTCAATCATGTCCAACTCTATGCAACCCCATAGACGGCAGCCCACCAGGCTCCCCGTCCCTGGGATTCTCCAGGCAAGAACACTGGAGTGGGTTGCCATTTCCTTCTCCAATGCATGAAAGTGAAAAGTGAAAGTGAAGTCACTCAGTCGCGTCCGACTCTTCGCGACCCCATGGACTGCAGCCTACCAGGCTCCTCCGTCCATGAGATTTTCCAGGCAAGAGTACTGGAGTGGGGTGCCATTGCCTTCTCCAAGAAAAACATCTACTTCTGCTTTACTGACTATGCCAAAGCCTTTGACTGTGTGGCTCACAACAAACTATGGAAAATTCTTCAAAAGATGGGAATACCAGACCACCTGATCTGCCTCCTGAGAAATTTGTATGCAGGTCAGGAAGCAACAGTTAGAACTGGACATGGAACAACAGACTGGTTCCAAATCAAGAAAGGAGTACGTCAAGGCTGTATATTGTCACCCTGCTTACTTAATTTCTATGCAGAGTACATCATGAGAAACGCTGGGCTGGATGAAACACAAGCTGGAATCAAGACTGCCAGGAGAAATATCAATAACCTCAGATATGCAGATGACACCACCCTTATGGCAGAAAGTGAAGAACTAAAGAGCCTCTTGATGAAAGTGAAAGAGGAGAGTGAAAAAGCTGGCTTAAAACTCAGCATTCAAAAAAAGAAGATCATGGCATCCAGTCTCATTACTTCATGGCAAATAGATGGAGAAACAATGGAAACAGTGTCAGACTTTATTTTGGGGGGCTCCAAAATCACCATGGATGGTGACTGTAGCCATGACATTAAAAGATGTTTGCTCCTTAGAAGAAAAGCTATAACCAACCTAGACAGCATATTAAAAAGCAGAGACATTACTTTGCCAGCAAAGGTCCATCTAGTCAAAGCTTTGGTTTTTCCAGCAGTCATGTATGAATGTGAGAGCAGGACTATAAAGAAAGCTGAGTGCTGAAGAATTGATGCTTTTGAACCATGACGTTAGAGAAGACTTTTGGGAGTCCCTTGGACTGCAAGGAGATCCAACCAGTCCATTCTAAAGGAAATCAGTCCTGAACATTCACTGGAAGGACTGATGCTGAAGCTGAAGCTCCAATACTTTGGCCACCTGAAGCGAAGAACTGACTCATTTGAAAAGACCCCAATGTTGGGAAAGATTGAAGGCAGGAGAAGAAGGGGACAAAAGAGGATGAGATGGTTGGATGGCGTCACCAACTCAACAGACATGAGTTTGAGCAGCTCCAGGAGTTGGTGATGGACAGGGAAGCCTGGGGTGCTGCTGCAGTCCATGGGATCTCAAAAGAGTCGGACAAGACTGAGTGACAGAACTTAACTATTGTATCTATGTTACATTTCCTGAGTGTCATAATTATTCTGTGATTATGTTAGAGAATGTACTTTTTCTTAAGATATAATATATATCCTAAAATATTTACAGTTTCTGGGTTCTGGTATCCCCAACCTTTATATTTTGTATTCTCAGGCATCAGAGTACAGAATGCTTTACTGCAGTGATTATTTTGTGTTATTCCTGTATTTTTTCCTGTTTTCCTTTCACTATTCAAACTTGTTGTTGTTGTTCAGTCAGCAATTCCTGTCCAACTCTCTGTGATGCCGTGGACTGCAGAACTCCAGGCCTGCCTGTCCCTCCATCTCTCGGAATTTCCCCAAGTTCATGGTCACTGGATTGGTGATGCCATCCACCATCTTATCCTCTGTTGCCCTCTTCTCCTTCTGCCTTCAGTCTTTCTCAGCATCAGGGTCTTTTCCAAATATGTGTCTAAAATTTCCTATATTAAATTCTATTTTATAAAATGACTCACAAGTTTCTCTTTTCCTGACTAAATCCTAACTTACCAGAGGATACTCCAATGTTAGCTCAACCTCTGGTCAAAAACATCATTTCTAGTCCCCAAAGCTATCATAGTTAAACAGTATCTTTGAAATGATGTTTAACTTTTTAAAATAAAATCATAATCCTATAATAATACATATTACTTTTTAAAATAAGGCATTAAAAATAAACAATTTTTTAAAATCACCCACAATTTGAACATGCAAAAGCAACTGATATTAACATTTTGATATAATTACATCTTGATTCTCTTTTATTCACCAATTGTTTTTGTTTCATAATTTTGTGACCAAACTATATCTCTATTATATACATTATCATTTTATCCTTAAGGTATGCCTTTAAGTGTGCATGCGTGCTAAGTCACTTCAATCATGTCCAACTCTGTGTGACCCTATGGACTGTAGCCCACCAGGCTACTCTGTCCATCGGATTCTCCAGGTAAGAATACTGGAGTGAGTTGTTGCCATTTCCATAGTTTTTTTCAATTTCGACTTGCAAACAAGGAAAGATTTTAAAAGTCTCCCTCACTTTTCATACACAGAAACAAAATGACAGGTTTATCACTAACTCCTATCCTATCAAAGACTATTCTCAAAATAACACATCATTTTGTAAAACATACTGCATGTATAACTGTTTTTACGAAATTCATAACAACTCAGGTTACCTTTCCAGTATACAGGAAAAGAAATTAAAGTTGTCAGTATTTTAAGATAAAATTATATCCTCAGAATTATATATAATAAAGTATACTTTTGCAGGAAAACGTAACAATAGTGTATTTTATACTATGAATCAAAAGGAAAAAAGTCTTCCTCTGCAGCCAACAATAATTATAAATAAGTTTAGCAAAGCCAACTACTCACCCCCTATTACTGACAATTGCTTTTTTCAAATGAATGTAATTTGCAGGAAAGATCCCCTATAAAAGAGATAAGATTTCCTATTAGAAAAAGTAATTTGTGATTAACATCTCATTTAGACTGAAATAACAGTCAGATTCCAGCATGGAAATACTCTATCAGCAAAACAGTAGATCTCTTCAGGTAGCAGCCACTTTACACATTAATTAAGAATACAAAGTTGCACAAACTATATTTAACAGGAATTTCATTGTCATTTGCAATCAGAGTCTATTCACAAGGGGGAAAAACTAGTGTTAAGCAACCACAAAAACTTTTTTTAAGTTTTAGAAATATTCCATCAAATCACACTTAAGATAGTATAGACATGCACAGAGCTTGGCATGTATCTGCAAAACCAACATTATCATCTAACCAACAATTTACAGCTTATCCAGCTCTGAGTTAGAGAAAGAATTCTCACACTCTGGGTAACTTTCGTATTTACAAAGAATAAATCAATTTGAGAGCATCTATAAATGTTTCTTCTTTTACTCTTTGCAAGTGGTTTCCACTTTGGTATCTGCCATAATCTGATTTCAATTCCTAAAAGAATTTTTTTTAATGTATTGTTTTAAAATCAATTACATTTTCCAGTCAATGTTTCACTCCTTTTCCTGATGTATAAACTTCCTTCAAAATAAAACACAAATGGTCTATTTTTTTTTATACTCTTTGGCCCACACCACTGTCAGTAATACACTCAATCTATACCACACAAGCCCATCAGCAGCTAGAGTATAGTAATGCATTTTACAGTTTTCAGTGTACAGCTCTTTCAGCTCCTTGGTTATATTTATTTCTAAATATTTGATTGTTTTGACGCTATCATGAATGGGATTGTTTCATACTGGTAGTATTTTGTTGAGAGTTTAGCATCTATATTCATCAGTGATAATGATCTGTAGTTTTCTTTTCCTACAGTGTCCTTTTCTGACTTTGATATCAGAGTAATGCTAGCCTCATGAAACAAATCTGGAAGTGTTCCCTCCTCTTCAATTTTTGGAATAGCTTTCATGAAGGACTGGTGTTAATTCTTCTTTAAAGTTTAGTAGTATTCACCAGTGAAGTCATCTGGCCTTGAACATTTCTTTGTTGGGAGGTTTTTAGTAATTACTGATTCAATTTCCTTACTAATTATTGGACTATTCAGATTTTCTATTTTTCTTGATTCATTCTGGATAAGTTCTAAGTTTCTAGGAGTTTATCCATTTCTTATAGACTGTTCAATCTGTTAGCATACAATTGTCATAGCAGTCTCTTATAATCCTTTTTCTGTGGTATCATTTTTAATGTCTGCTCTTTCATTTCTCCTTGTCTCTTTTTTCCCTCAGTTAATTTTATCTTTAAAAAGAAACAGCTTTTAGTTTCACTGACCTTTTCCCGTGTTTTTTGGTCTCTTTTTCATTTATTTCCACCCTAATTTTTGTTATTTTCTTAACTCTGCTAAATTTGGGCATAGTTTCTTCTTTTTTCTAGTTTCTTCAGATGTAAAGTAAGATGGTTTATTTAATGTCTTTCTTTTTTTTCTTACCGTAGGCATTTATCACTATTAACTTCCCTCTTTAAACTGCTTTTGCAGTAGCCCATAGGTTTTGGGGTATTGTGTTTCTGTTTTCATTTGTGTCAAGATTTTTTTTTTACCTCTTCTTTGGTCTACTGGTTGTTCAGAATGTGTTCTTTAAGCTCCACATACACGTGAATTTTCCAGTTTTCTTGCTGTTGCTGATTTCTAGTTTCATACCATTGTGGTCAGAAAAGATGCATAGTGTGATTTCAATATTTTTAAATTTACTAAAGCCTTGTTATATGACCTAGTCTGAAGAATGTTCCATTTACAATTGAGAAAAACATGTACTTTATTGCTGATATATGAAATATTCTTTATTATGTCTATTAGATACATTTGGTTTAAACTATAGTACAAGTCCAACATTTCCTTGTTGATTTTCTGTCTGGATGACCTATTCAATGCAGAAAATGGGGTACTGAAGGCCCCTATTATTATTTGGTATCTATTTCTCCCTTCAAATCTATTACTATTTGCTTAATATATTTGGGGGCTCCGTTTCCAGTGTACACACATTTATTACTGTTATATCTTATTGATATATGTCTCCTTTATCTCAGGGGTTCTTAACCAGGGGCAATTTTACCACCACCACTCCAACCACCTCCCACCCCACCCATCAGCCCCAGGGCCTTTAGCAATGTCTAGAGACACAACTTGAGAGGAGACGTTAATGAGTGGAAGTCATATACTTTGCTAAGCTTTTCATAATGTATAAAATAACAAGGATTTATCTAGCCCAAAATGTCAACTCTGACAAAAATGAGATGACCCGGTTATGAGGAATTAAAAGATTGAAGGTATTGTCTTCTTATAATCACTACTTTAAGAACCAGTAAGTGAGTCTACTGAGAAATTAATGATTACAACTCTGAAAAATTTTAATAAAAATTAATATGTGCTCATTTTGGTATTTTCTATTTATTTAAGAAAAAGCATAATATGTTAAATATTAAGCCACAGAAAATACATAAGAAAAAATAGTAATATTATAGAGAAAAGTAAGTTTTTGCAAATGCATTACTGGAAAAGAATGCTGCTACATGTATTATAACTGCCAACTAAAATATATTTGGCCTGATCAAATTACTGTTACTTGGTAAGAGAATAAACATATAAATCTAGTTCATAAAATTAGCATGTGGCACTTAACAATCTTCTTTAAATTCATATTTTAACAAGAACATTATGATCAGAGACATATCTAATTCAAAACTATTTTAAAATTTTTTTCACTTTAGAAATAAAGTCATCTTACTAATCACAGGGCTAGACAGGAGTAGGCCTATAAAAAAGTCAATTTACTTGCTGTCAACTATTTTAAGGAAAAATACTAAATGTCCTAAATAGGCTTTTTCAAAATAAGCTTTGCAACTACTACCACACACACATTTTGTCCTTTTTAAAAAGTCATTGTAATACTGCTGAGAAAGAGAAGAGTCTGATACAGTTCTGTAAAGGAAAGAATGAGTGTGGCTACTGTAAAAGATTAAAAGATGGAAAGCAAGGATTGCTTTTATAGCAAACAAATATACTAGGCCACTTTCTAGATTAGAAAAGGTAACAATAAACTTTTTATTACCTTTACATTTGGCTTCTTTGTTGAAACTCCCCTATACCAACCTAAAACAAAGCATACAAAAGATATTAAAATCATATTGCTGTCGTTTTCTATGAAAGACATGAGTATTTTTACGATTATTTAATGCAAAACTTTTGAGTAAGTTTTAGGCACTTTATGCTTTTATTAAGCATAGTTTACTCCAAAAGAAGCAATCTTACAAAAAAATATAACATTCCCAATTTTCATCAAAGGCACAACATCCTTTCAACTGAAAAAGAAAAAAAAATTAGAAAATACTTCAGAGGACACATATTCAACTCCTTGAAAACTCCCAGATGAAACTATTACAGGATAAGAAAACGCCAAAATCACAGTTTTTTGGTGACAGATATCATGGGAAATAGAAGGGGAAACAGTGGGAACAGTGTCAGACTTTATCTTTTTGGGCTCCAAAATCACTGCAGATGGTGACTGCAGCCATGAAATTAAAAGACGCTTACTCCTTGGAAGAAGCAGAGACATTACTTTGCCGACCAAGGTCCGTCTAGTCAAGGCTATGGGTTTTCCTGTGGTCATGTATGGATGTGAGAGTTGGACTGGGAAGAAGGCTGAGTGCCGAAGAATTGATGCTTTTGAACTGTGGTGTTGGAGAAGACTCTTGAGAGTCCCTTGGACTGCAAGGAGATCCAACCAGTCCATTCTGAAGGAGATCAACCCTGGGATTTCTTTGGGAGGAATGATGCTAAAGCTGAAACTCCAGTACTTTGGCCACCTCGTGCAAAGAGTTGACTCATTGGAAAAGACTCTGATGGTGGGAGGGATTGGGGGCAGGAGGAGAAGGGGATGGCAGAGGATGAGATGGCTGGATGGCATCACCGACTCGATGGACGTGAGTCTGAGTGAACTCCGGGAGTTGGTGATGGACAGGGAGGCCTGTGGTGCTGCGATTCATGGGGTCACAGAGTCAGACCCGACTGAGCAACTGAACTGAACTGAAGGAGAAGACAGCCCTGACTTTTATCTCCTTGTCTCCCTGAGTCTCCCAGGCACTGAGCTACACTACTCTCATTTCTTGGCTTTCCAGCCACTGAAGTTGACAGCAACCCTTCATTTATTTTCTCTTACCATTCATATGCAGCAATAACAGTGAAAGTTTCCATTACACAATAAAAATAGTTTTCAGAGAAAGGAAATGTTTTTGCCAACTGTCTTCAAATTCAATCTATTATTTTCAGAGTTTTGCTATAGTTTCTCTACTTAGGTTTAAGAGGAAACAATTCCAGTCAATAGAAGAGGAGGCCAAGAGTTGTATTTAAAGAAGGAATATAAATAAAAAAGAAAGAGGAGATTGTTGATAATAACTAATACTAACAGAGAGCTTACCATTCCATGCACTGAAATTGAGTTAATTTCATGTGTTAACTTTTAAGACTCACAACAAAGTTAAGAGGAAAACAATCAACTTTTTCTCCCCTGAAATCATAATAAACAATAAAAGAAGAAATACCCTTATTTCTGCTTAGTACAATAGCTGAGATCTTAAATTTGAATAACTCAATTTATACCTGAAAGTGTCACTATCTTCGTTTTTTTTAAAGTGATAACCTTACCAACAGGACACTTCCAGTTCAATTCAGTTCAGTCACTCAGTCGTGTCCAACTCTTTGCGACCCCATGAATTGCAGCATGCCAGGCCTCCCTGTCCATCACCAACTCCCGGAGTTCACTCAGACTCATGTCCATTGAGTCAGTGATGCCATCCAGCCATCTCATCCTCTGTCATCCCTTTTTCTTCCTGCCCCCAATCCCTCCCAGCATCAGAGTCTTTTCCAATGAGTCAACTCTTCGCATGAGGTGGCTGGCCAAAGTACTGGAGTTTCAGCTTTAGCATCATTCCTTCCAAAGAAATCCCAGAGCTGATCTCCTTCAGAATGGACTAGTTGGATCTCCTTACAGTCCAAGGGACTCTCAAGAGTCTTCTCCAACACCACAGTTCAAAAGCATCGATTCTTCAGTGCTCAGCTTTCTTCACAGTCCAACTCTCACATCCATACATGACTACTGGACACTTTACATCTTAAACAGGACTGCTGCTGCTACTGCTAAGTCACTTCAGTCGTGTCCAATTCTGTGCAACCCCATAGACGGCAGCTCACCAGGCTCCCCCGTCCCTGGGGTTCTCCAGGCAAGAATACTGGAGTGGGTTGCCATTTCCTTCTCCAATGCATAAAAGTGAAAAGTGAAAGTAAAGTCGCTCAGTTGTGTCCAACCCTCAGAGACCCCACTGGACTGCAGCCTACCAGACTCCTCCATCCATGGGATTTTCCAGGCAGGAGTACTGGAGTGGGGTGCCACTGCTTTCTCCCTTAAACAGGACAGATAATGATATAAAGCACTTCCCTGGTCCCGTGGTCCAGTAGGTCCAGTGGTTAAGAATCCAGCTGCCAACGCAGGGGACATAGCTTCGATCCCTAGTCCAGAAAGACCCCATGTGCTGCAAGGCAACTAAGCCCATGCACCACAACTACTGAGCCAGCACTTGAGAACCTGTGCTCTGCAACAAAAGAGGCCACCGCAACGAGAAGCCCACACCCCACCACTAGAGAGTAGCCCCCGTTCACAACAACTAGAGAAAGCCCGTGTGCAGGAACAAAGACCCAGCGCAGCCATGAAAATAAACAAATAAATAAATAGATTTCAAATGGTAATCTTTCCTAAAATTTTTAGTTCTGTACCAGTAAAGTTAGACAATTCAAATGTGTATATCCAAAAAGTCTACCTTTAAAATATTACAAATTTAGTCTCTAAAAATGCTGTTTTATGAAATATGATTAAAAATTAATGTAACAAATGAAAAAATTTCTAATTGAGATGCAATGTTAAGTCCTATTTTATATTGAAATTATAGGGATTTTAATTCAGGAGTTACTCAAAGTGTATTCTATTTAAGCAATTATTCCACAAAGGAAATGGAAAAAGTACAGAAAATAGATTTTTAAATAAAATGTAACCACATTAAAAAATATATATATATATATGACCACATTAGACTGAAAAGCAGGAAACAAACACTCGATTTTAGAAAGACAGCTAGGGATTCACTATACTTTCAAAGATAATAAAACTGAGAGAAAACATTACATACTGTTTAAAGGCAATTAATGTACAAAAAACAGAACTGAGAACACTATATTGTCACAGAACTAGAAAAGCAGGACACCGGTGTGTGTATGTGTGCTTACTGCCACTAAATAAATGCTCAGTGAGTACTTACCGTGTGAATGAAATGAGACAGATGTGTATTTACATTAGTCAGCTTAACTCTGGATGATTACACCTTCCACAACTGGTGTATAAACATACTTGGTATATAAATTAAAGCGTCAGTTCAAGCCTGACTTTTTTTTTTTTTTTTTTTTTTTTTTTTTTCACGAACTCCCAAACATGAACCCCCCTCCCACCTCCCACCCCACATCATCCCTCCAGATCATCCCCATACACCAGCCCCAAGCGTCCTGCATCCTGCATTGAACATAGACTGGCAATTCATTTCTTACATGATAGTATACATATTTCAATGCTATTCTCCCAAATCATCCCACCCTCTCCCTCTCCCTCTCCTTCTCCCTCAGAGTCCATAAGTCCGCTCTACACATCTGTATCTCTTTTGCTGTCTTGCATACAGGGTCCTCATTACCATCTTTCTAAATTCCATATATATGTGTTAGTATACTGTATTGGTGTTTTTCTTTCTGGCTTACTTCACTCTGTATAATTGGTTCCAGTTTCATCCATCTTATTAGAACTGATTCAAAT
>SJYX01020553.1:139585-207164 GCA_006410675.1 Oreotragus oreotragus | reverse complement strand
GAAAATCCAATGGACGGAGGAGCCTGGTGGGCTGCAGTCCATGGGGTCGCTAACAGTCGGACAGACTGAGCGACTTCACTTTCACTTTTCTCTTTCATGCATTGGAGAAGGAAATGGCAACCCACTCCAGTATTCTTGCCTGGAGAATCCCAGGGATGGGGGAGCCTGGTGGGCTGCCGTCTATGGGGTCACACAGAGTCGGACACGACTGAAGTGACTTAGCAGCAGCAGCAGGTTAGAAATTTAATCAGTAAGAAAGGAAACACAAATTAAGAGAAAATATTCTGGGTCTTGTGTGTAAATACATATACTGAAGATTAATTCATCTGAAAGCTACAATTATTTAAACACATAGACAAAAAAATAGCGGTCACCTGTCCCTGTGCCAGGCGTTTTCACATCTATAGTCTCAAAACACAGCTGAATACCACTTTGTTAAATACGCATCATTATTTAGATTGTGAATTGCCCTTCCCAATGTAAGTAAGGCTATACTATCAAAAAGAGCCAACAGTACCACTACAACTGCTGACAGAGAGGCTACAGAACAGTGTTAGCAGTGTTAACCCAAAAGAATGAAGCCTCTATATAATTCAGGCCATGTGACAGTCAACAATCAGCAGGCCTTTACAAAGATTCCGGGTGCAAACCAATCAAGCTAGATCAAAAGCACCAAATGAAGTCCAACAAAAAGTACCCTTCAATAAGAAGTTTCAAACTTTTTATTCAAAAGTATAACATATTCTTCGCTGTCTGACAAAAGGGAAACAAGGCAAATGTGTTCATTGTTACTCCTATCCTAAGGCTAACAGTTGCTCCTCCCTGAATTAAGAGACAGGTAGATAACAGGCACAATTACTATTTCATTCCATGTCGTGATTAAAAATAATTTTAAGAAGTTATCACTCATTATGAATGGCAGATCCACAAAGAGGTTCACTTTAGAGAAGGAACCAACTGTATAGTCAAGGACCAAAACAAAGATCTACAATCTTCTAAAAATACTAACTTTTTCTTTGGTTTATCAATAAAAATATTCACAGCCCATCCAACTCTTTATTCTCTTTCCAATTATATAACTAATAGGCATGGAAGAAAGTACCAACCACTTACATAAAAAAAAGAAATTTATAGAGAATTCAGCCCCCAAATTGGGGCACATAATTATTCAAAAGGTCAACATTCAAAATCCTCTATTATTTCACTGCAAACTGTTAAAGAATAACCTGTGTATTATTTGCATACAAAATAATTTAATGCTATTTTAAATCTTTATGTACAGTAAGTATAAAAGAGAATAACTGGCAATAGATAAATGGTATTAAAATAAATGGACATTAAAAATTGAGAAATTTTACTCCCAAATGAGTTATTGCTCCTTTAAGCTTATGGTCCTCCATAAACTTATAAAGAACCATGAACAAGTTTCAATAATACTGCTATTGAATAGGACATTTAAAAAACTCTTTTGTAATTCAAATATGTATAAAATACATTTACTAACTTCTGGTTCTAGCGCTGACAAAACATTTCTCATTAGACAAATATAAACCTGAAAAAAATACAAGAAAAAACTGTGTAAGAGCAATGGAGAGCAACTATCCGAGACAAGATATGAGACACTATAATCCTTGAGAAAAGAGAATCACATCAGCTGAGCTTCTCCATGAGGACATTTCAGCAAAATTCAAAGTCCCATTGAGTTAAGGGAAAAAGGTTGACACTGAAAGCTACTCGATACAATATCTACTCGTGCAACTGCCCAATTCCTACAGTGGTAATTCATGGAAAAATTCTAAGAAGCCCGGCTTTCTGCAGCAGCTGAGAGGCTAAGGAGCTAGGCAGAGTCACATTACCTTTAGGAGATCTATAATAATAATATAGTGACTTTTCAACACAATGGAGTATTACTCAGCCATTAAAAAGAATACATTTGAATCAGTTCTAATAAGATGGATGAAAAGAGGGTGGGATGATTTGGGAGAATAGCATTGAAATATGTATACTATCAGGTAAGAAACGAATCGCCAGTCTATGTTCAATGCAGGATGCAGGATGCTTGGGGCTGGTGTATGGGGATGATCCGGAGGGATGATGTGGGGTGGGAGGTGGGAGGGGGGTTCATGTGTGGGAGTTCATGTACACCCATGGCAGATTCATGTCAATGTATGCCAAAACCAATAGAGTACTGTAAAGTAAAATAAAGTAAAATGGAAGCTCTAAATAAAAAATAAAATAAAAAGAAATGATGGAAATCAAAAATTAATGAAGTAAATCCTTAAAATGCTAAAAGAAAATATTCATCAACCTAGAATGCTACACCTAGGGAAAATACACCCTTTAAAACGATGACAAATTTAAAAACAGACTCACATAAACAAAAGTTGAATGAATGTGCAGCAAACCTGCACTAAAAAACCATTCCTAAAAGGAGTACTTACAGTAAGAAGAAAGTGATCCCAGACGGAATCATGAAAAGAAGAGAGAAACAGCACTGGAAACGGTAAAAAGGTGGGCAAACAAATGAATACAGACAGAAAACATATGATAACAGTGGTACAAATGTAATAAGAGGAATCAATGCAGTTGAATCATTGTCAAGTTCATGCATTGTTGGAAGTGGTATAAGTAAAACTTTAAGGTAGACCCTAGTAAGTCAAGAATGCATGTTTTAAACTCTAGGGTAATCACCAAGTGGGGCTTCCCAGATGGCTCAGCAGTAAAGAATCCACCAGCCAGTACAGGAGACGCAGGTTCCATCCCTGAGTCAGGAAGATCCCCTGGAGAAGGAAACAGCCACCCGTCCCAGTATTCTTGCCTGGGAAATCCCATGGACAGAGGAGCATGGGGGGCTACAGCCCATGGGGTTGCAAAAGAGCTGGACATGACTTAGCGACTAAACAATAACAACTTATAGAAAGGGTCCCAAAAGGCTAAGACACAGATCTCTGAGGAATAGTGGGCTGCTGCAAAACATGCTAACCACTGCCACAGTGACAAATGCTAGAGGCCATTCACCAGAACCAAGACCACTGCCTGACATAAGGAATATTGCAGGGACCAACTGTCTTCAGAGCAGTCTGCCAGTGGTTTAAAATAAAAACAAGAAGAATCAACTCTTTTCTTCAACCTCTAGCCTAATAGTCTCCCTACAATGCCCCTTTATTGGCAGAGTCTAACACAGACTAGCTGTCAAAGAAGAAACGTGGTTTTCAGAGCTTCCAGCTCCAGAATCACAAGAAGGGCTAGAAGGGCAGGTTTTGAACTTAGAGGCGATAATAAGTTAGTAACTGACAGAGTCAGCATCTTTATTTAGGTCTCTCATCATGCCAAGTTCAGATAAGTGATAAAAAGTCTTCTAATTTTCTGTTTGGAAGGTAAAAGTCAGGCTGCCATGATTTCAAAGGCCAAGTGGAAGGTGAAGGTTAGAAGTTTCCATATTCAGTATTCAGTAGGTATGCTTGACTTAATCCTCCAGTTTTCAATACATAACCTATCTCCTACAAAAATGTGCATGAAGTATCCCAATACACAGATGCTCTATTTATCCTTCATTTTCTAATAAACCTCAAAACCTCTACCAGATGAACAAGGAGCAGTCATCAAATGAATTGAAGGGAGAAGACTTATATAGTTTTATCCTCATTTCAAAGATGCCTGGTGCTATAAGTTTCTATGCCTTTTAAGGATCTGCTGTGTAAATAAGGGTAGTTCCAAGATACTCCTACTACATGCTTGAGATTCAGGTATGTTGGGTCTATTAAGTCATAGTTTCCACTCTTCAAAGCCTTGCCAACTTTCTTTGTCCATTACATTTTAAAATCCCTATATTTTGATTTTTGTAGTGTTTCATAACTGATTTTCAATTTTTTTTGTATATGGTGTGGAAAAGTAGTCCAGTTCTCCAAACACCATTTATTAAATAGATTGTCTTTTTCCCCACTATATATTCTTGCCTCTTCTGTCACAGATTAATTGACAATATAAGTATATGTTTATTTCTGGGCTCTCTATTATGTTCCACTGATCCATGTGTCTGTTTTTGTGTCAGCAGCGTACTGTTTGGATAATTATATCTTCATAGTATAGTTTCAGCCTGGGAGCATGATACCTCCAGATTTGTTCTTTCTCAACACTGCTCTGATTATAAAGGGTCTTTTGGATTCCATGCAAATTTTAGGTTCCTCTGTTCTAGTTCTGTGAAAATGCCTTTGATATTCTGATAGGGACTGCACTGAATCCATAGACTATCTTGGGCAATACGGGGATTTTAATGATACTGATTACATCTTTCCATTTTTTGCCTTGTTTACCATTTCTTTCATCAATGTTTTACAGTTTTCAGAGTACAGGTCTTTCACTGCCTTGGTGAAATTTATTCCTAGGTATTTACTCTTTTGATCCAATTATAAATGGGACTGTTTCTTAATTTCTCTTTCTGATACTTCATTGTTCAAACAGATAAATGCAACAGACCTCTGTAAATTAAGCTTGTATCCAGCAACTTTCCTGAATTCATTTACTGAATTCAATTTTTGAATAACAATTCACTCATTGAATAACAGTTTTTTGTGAAGTCTTTGGGGTTTTCTATATAAACTGACAGTATCAGGTCACCTACAAACAGTGAGTTTTATTACTTCCTTTTTAAGTTGGATTTATTTTGTGTGTGTGTGTGGCCTTTTTTTTTTTTTTGGCCTAATTGTTGTGACAAGAACTTCTAACATTATGTTGAATGAAAGTGGTGAGTATCTTTGTCTTATTCCACTTTTTATAATTTTAAATTTTACTTAGTTTTGGCTGCACTGGGTCTTCGTTGCTGTGCACGGGCTTTCTTTAGTCGCAGCAAGTGGGAGCTACTTTTCATTGTGATGCACGGGCTTCTCATTGTGGTAGCTTCTCTTGTTGCAAAGCACAGGCTAAAGGCACAAGGGCTTTAGTAGTTGCAGCATGTGGGTTCTTGAGTACATACTCAGTAGTTGTGGTGCATGGGCTTATTTGCTCTGTGACGTGTGGAGTCTTCACATACCAGGAACTGAACCCATGTCCCCTACATTGACAGGCAGATTCTTATCCACTGTGCCACTAACTAAGTTCCTTGTCTTATTCCTGATCTTAGAGCAAAAGCCTTCAGATTTTCTCCACTGAGTATAATGTTAGCTGTGGGTTTTTATATATGTGTGGCCTTTATTATGTTGAGGTAGGTTCCCTCTATGCCTACTTCGCTGACAGTGAAAAGTGAAAGTGACAGTCGCTCAGTTGTTTCTAACTCTTAGTAACCCCATGGACTATACAGTCCATGGTATTCTCCAGGCCGTAATACTGGAGTGGGTAGCCTTTCCCTTCTCCAGGGGAGCTTCCCAATCCAAGGATCGAACCCACATCTCCTGCATTGCAGCTGGATTCTTTACCAGCTGAACCACAAGGGAAGCCCAATACTGGAGTGGGTAGCCTATCCCTTCTCCAGTAGATCTTCCTGACCCAGGGCAGGCAGATTCTTTACCAACTGAGATATCAGGGACAGTTTTTGTCATAAATAGGTGCTGAACTTGTCTAATGCATTTTCTGCATCTCTTGAGATGATATGATTTTTATTTTTAAATTTGATAATGTGATATATCTAATTAACTGATTCATAGATATTGTACCATCCTTGCATACCTAGGATAAATCCCACCTGATCATGGTGTATGATCCTTTCAACATTATTTAGTTTGGTTTGATATTCGGTTTGATAATATTCTGTTGCAGATTTTACATTTACATTCATCAATGATATTAGCCTGTAACTTTGTGTGTGTGTTATCAGGTTGTTATCTGGTTTTGTTATCAGGATGATGGTGGCCTCGTAACATGAGTTTGAAAGTGTTCCTTCATCACTAACTTTCTGAACGGTTTGAAAAGGAAAAGTATTAACCATTCTTTAAATGTTTGGTCATGTATGGATGTGAGAGTTGGACTGTGAAGAAAGCTGAGTGCTGAAGAATTGATGCTTTTGAACTGTGGTGTTGGAGAAGACTCCTGAGAGTCCCTTGGACTGCAAGGAGATCCAACCAGTCCATTCTGAAGGAGATCAGCCCTGGGATTTCTTTGGAAGGAATGATGCTAAAGCTGAACTCCAGTACTCTGGTCACCTCATGTGAAGAGTTGACTCATTGGAAAAGACTCTGATGCTGGGAGGGATTGGGGGAAGGAGGAGAAGGGGACGACCGAGGATGAGATGGCTGGATGGCATCACCGACTCGATGGACACGAGTCTGAGTGAACTCCGGGAGTTGGTGATGGACAGGGAGGCCTGGCGCGCTGCGATTCATGGGGTCGCAAAGAGTCGGACACGACTGAGTGACTGAACTGAACTGAACTGACTGAAATGTTTGCTAGAATTCACCTATGAAGCCATCTGATCCTGGACTTCTGTTTGTTAAAAGTTTTTTTTAATTACTGATTTAATTTTATTACTGGTAATCAGTCTGTTCATATATTCTATTTCTTTCTGATTCAGTCTTGCAAGTTTGCACATTTCCAGGAATTTATCCGTTTCTTCTATGCAATCCATTTTATTAGCATATAATTCTTCATAGTAATCACTTATAATATTTGTATTTTTGTGGTGTCAGTTTTAACGTCTCCCTTTTTACCCCTGATTTTATTTATTTGAGCCCTCTCTCCTTTTTTCTTGATGAATCTAGCTAAAAGTTTATCAATTTCATATATATTTTCAAGACTTCCCTGGTGGCTCAGTGGTAAATAATCTGCCTGCTAATGCAGAAGATGCAGGTTCGATCCCTAAGTCAGGAAGATCCCCTAGAGAAGGAAATGGCAACCTGCTTCAGTACTCTTGCCTGGGAAATCCCATGAACAGAGGAGCCTGAGAGGCTACAGTAAATGACTTCATGAGAAAGTCAGACATGAATTAGAGATTAAACAACAATATCATATATTATCAAAGGATCAACTCTTAACTTCATTATTTTTATGTTTTTAGGTCTCTATTTCAGTTATTTCCACTCTAATCTTTCCTTTTTTTCTTGTAATTTTAGGTTTTACTTGTTCTTCTTCTAGTTTCTTTAATGTGCATTTCGATTATTTGAGATTTTTCTTATATCATGAAGTGGACCTGTATCACTACGAACTTCCCTCTTAGAACTGTTTTATCTTCATCCCTCTTTGACTTTTCAATGATCCATTGATTGTTTAGTCTCCATATGTTTCTGGGCTTTTTTTTTTTCCAGTTTTCTTCTTGTAGTTAATTTATAATTTCATACCAGTGAAATCCAAAAAGATGTCTGATATATGCTGGAAAAGGTGTGAAGAAAAGGGAATCCTCCTACACCATTAATAGGAACGTAAACTGGTACAGCCACTATAGAAAACAGTATGGAGCTTTCTCAAAAAACTAAAAATAGAGTTGCCATATGATCCAGCAATCCCAGTCTTGGGCATGTATCTGCAGAAAACCATAATTTGAAAAGCTACATGCACCCCTGTGTTTACAGCAGCGCTATTTACAAAAACCAAGATAAGGAAACAACCTAAATGCCCACTGACAGAAGAATGGATAAAGAAGATGTGGTACATACATACAAAGGACTGTTACTGAGCCATAAAAAAGACTGAAACAATGCCATTTGCTGCTACATGGATGGACCTAAAGTTTATCACACTAAGAGAAGTCAGAAAGAGAGAGACAAATACCATATGAATGTAAGTCCTTTGTCAAATATCTCTTTCACTTTGTGACCTGTCTTTTACCTCTCCTTAATGGTATCTTTTTTCTTTAAATTTCATTTATTTGTCTTTGGCTGTGCTGGGTCTTCACTGCTGCACAGACTTTCTCTAGTTGCAACAAATGGAGGATGCCCTCCAGGTGTGATGCACGGGCCTCTCCCTGCGGTGGCTTCTCCTGTTGGAGAGCACAGGCTCCAGCAACAGCGGCACATGGGCACAGCAGTTGTGGTGCCCAGGCTCTAGAGCGCAGGCTCTAGTTGTGGCGGACAGATTAGCTACTCTGCGGCAGGAGGGATATTCCCGGACCAGGGCTCGAGCCCACGTACCCTGCCCTGGCAAGGAGATTCTTTACCACTGAGCCACCCGGGAAGCCCTCCTTAATGACATCTTTTGAACAACAGATCTTCATTCTAACGAAGTACAACTTATCAATAAAGGATCTCCGTCTACCCCTAGGCTAGAAGGGATATTTTCCTACGGTTCCTTCAAGGTGCACACTCGCTCTAAATTGCACATTTATATTGACCATCCATCTGGAATTCAGTTTGTAGTATATGCTGTGAAGTCAGGTTCGAGATTCACTGGTTTCGATACTGATCCAATACCATTTACTGACTAGATCATCATTCTTCAGTTCAATCAGCCCAGCGTCACCTATTGTAAAGGACATCATTTCCCCACTGCACTGTAATACCACCTTTTTCATATCACTGGAAGATAAACATGATGGTCTATTTCTGGACCCTCTATTCTGTTTCATTGTTGTCTTTGCCCCCAAATCACAATGTCTTATTTTATAATAGTCTCATTTTTAGCTCTCAGTGGGAAAGCTTTCAGTATTTCACAACTGAATATGATGTGTGTTGCACGCTTTTAGATATCCTTTATTAAATTAAGAATATTCCCTTATATTCTTATTTTGCTGAGTTTTTTTTTTTTGTCGTGAAGTCGTTTTGATTTAAACTACTATTTTAAGAAAACTATTAAAATGAGTCCTGCACTAGAGCTCCCTTTCCAGAAAAGTACACTACCAAACTTACACAGTTCCAGGGTCATAGCAAGTTGCACTTACTTCCATACCCATCTGAATGGTAAATTATATCAGAGCTCCACTTCCATCTGTACTATCTCCATGCTCACTTAGAAACATTTCCACTCTGTTAAATAATTTGAGGTGATTTCTAGTCATGATGAACTGCTATCAACTTTGGAATATCAATTTTGACATCAATTTTGTTTCTGTCAATCCTCTGATTTTGTGTGATATCTCCATAACTGTATTTTTCCCATATATTTTGTTGGCTACAGTGCATAATCTTTTAGAATGTTATATTTTTCAATAATGCATAAATATAATAGCAAAAATACACAAAAATATCACAAAAGAAGATAGCCAAGTCAAACTTCATTTGAGCATATATACTGCCTTGTTTTAATTATGACTGATCATGTCCAGCCAATCAGACAGAAACATACAAATGAACTGATTATAATTCAATTCTATTCAAATGCAGATAAGCAGGAGTAAAACATTATCTATCTGATTGTAGGAAATTAAAAATAATTACTTGACATAATATATAAAAAACATGTTCTGACAGCCAACAATAGTTATTTCATTGTTGCTATTAGAGCCAAAATTACTCATCAGTTATGCTGAACAGAGATCAGGAATGATTTTATAGCAGTGTATCATAATATGATTAATCATGGCTTCAAAAAGATTGCTTATAACCAGTACTACAAAATAAACATATATAATACTGCCAAAAATGATCATTATTTGTGTCTTATAATTTATAGGTCCATACTTACCCTCACACTTTTCAAGAATCTGGACTGTTTCTCCTATTTCTAAGACCAACCCTTGGGGAACAGATCCTCGAAAGCTGCATATCACTAGAAAACCAAAGATAAATATGTCAATTAGGATTTTTAAATACTGATATAGGGTCTGTGTCACTGAAATTAGGCACTAAATTTTCTTATATATATGCTCTCTCTTTTAATTCATTTTTCAAATATGTAAGCCCCTGTAAGTCCTTGCAGGCATCTACATAACTAACAATAAGACAGCTTTCCTAAGGTTAAAAGTGTGCAATCTCTGAGCCATATCTTACAGTAAAATTAAAATAAATCAAATTAGCACTTAAGAATTTAACATCATCACATCATCCACTCCTTAACAAATTCTTTATTGAGATCCTTGCCATTATTTCAATCTCCAGAGCATTCAGCACTCCTGTCTTCTTAACCTTTGCCATTAATTGACAAGAACATTAAAATTATGAACAAGCTTCCATCGTTGGAAACTGGGTGTTTTGTGCATATTCAGAGAACCTATGTAAACTTCCCATTTTAATAACTACCTTCATTCAAGACTGACTTTCAAATGATTTTTCAAATTAATGTATAAATAGAAAAGAAAACAATTATATTTGCTAGAAAAGCAAAAGGCTTGAAAAAAAAGTAGAGCTTTCTCTCTCTAATCATGGGACTATTTTCAGGCCTATATAGTCTATTTGCAGGAATATCACAAAGAATAAACCTGTTAGTTATAGATGGTTTCACTCTATTCTTCTCTATATCTGTCAGGTACATCAGATGTCACTGGTCACTGCAAGCTTCAAGAATTTGAAAAAGAATAGATACACATTCATATATAACTAAATCACTTTGCTGTACATCTGAAACTAGCACAACATTTTTAATCAACTATACTCCAATATAAAATTTTAAAAAAATTTTTAAAGAAAGATAAAATAATTTCTGCCTACAAAGACTTTATCATTTCATTGGTGGTGGTGGGATAAAGAGTGTGAGATGAGAAGAAAAAAATGCACCATCCATATAGCATTATAAGACCTGTTTCCCTGAGACCACTCTCTGTTCTCTTTCCCCGCACTCCATGCCCCAGGGGAGCCTGTTCTCACAGGCAGCATTAACAGCCTCCTCCCTGCCCCGTGGCTGGCTGCGTAAAGTGGGTGGAGAACACTGCGAGATGCTGGAGGATTGGTGAGATCAGGATGTTTACTCCTGCAGGGGTCTGGGGTGAGGCTGCATCCCTCCAATGAAGGATGTGGATTTCTCAGGTGGCGCAGAGGTAAAGAACCTGCCTGCCAATGCAAGAGATGCAGGAGACTCAGGTTCAATCCCTGGGTCTGGAGGACTCCCTGGAGGAGGACATGGCAATCCACTTCAGTATTCTTGTATGGAGAATCCCATGGACAGAGGAGCCTGGCGAGCTTCAGTCCATAGGGTCGCAAAGAGTTGGACATGACTGAAACTGCCGAGCACACACACAGATGTATAGCCAAGTTAGTGCATAACCAGAAAGAGAGGAACTGTTCCAAATAATGTTTCAAGAGAAAGCAATTTGACTATATATCCCTAATGGAACATATTCTAAGGATTTTTTTTTTTAATGTCAAAAAAATCTTAGTCTGCCTTCACTAATCATACTGTGGATATAGTGATTAGTAGTGCTATTCTACGACTGTTGTGTGAGTACTGGAGATAATCAAGTAAGTAATTATTTAGGAATTTGCTTTTAACGTACAGAAAATGCAGATGTAAGATTTATGAAGTAAAGACAATGTAGTAATGCACAGTTCCCGATGAGGCCTACAAACAATGACAAATCTCTAGCACTAAAACCGTCATTTCTAAATATACTATTTCCCACTAAAAGGAACCAGGGCTCCTTGGGAAAAAGTCAAGTTTAGGACAGAAAATGCTTAACGTAAGCGTGGAATACCTTATCATACTAAAAATCAAGGAAGCTATGATTAATAGCTCAACTACTATGGTCAGGTCAAAAGAACTTTCAGCACCAGGAGAGTTCCACTACTCACTAAAAGGATAGTATATCAATATATTTACGTTCATACGTTAATAAGACTGATGATTCCCCAAAAAGCTTATTGGTCAAAGGTTGCTAGGGGATCAATTTACTACTATGAAAATTCACAAAACGGGAAAAAACAGAAAAGAAAAAAAAAAGAAAGAAAAAAGAAAACACGCTTTTCTAACACAAACTAGACCTCAGTATACCCACATAGTTGACGAGAAGTTTCTCTATAAAAACACTCTAGACAACAAACAAAGAAGTGATGGCAAAGGTAGGATATCTCCGTTCGGTGACTCCCAATAAGTGAATGGTATAGGGAATGATCACTGGTGGCTCTAACATCATGAAAAGAGGAGACAAGAAATTATATAACTACTAAACAAAGTGCCACCTGAGGAAATCATAGAACTCAAACCTGAATATGGTGATGTCAAATTAAAGGAAATACTGGGAATAAGGAGCATATTAAATGAATTCACAGAAATATGATTAGCAAGATTCAGATCATGAGACCAAAAAATGCAGTTTCTTTAACAAAACACTGCAAGGAAACAAAAAAATGGAGAACTCAATAAACAGCCTTCAGCTGTATCAACTCCATATACAGTAGTACCAAAAATAACAAGACACTTAGGAATAAATTTAATCAAAGGGGTACTGAAAACTACAAAACACTGCTAAGAGAAATTAAAGATCTAATTAAGTATAAAGACACCCCATGTTCATGGATTGGTAGAATGGATATTAAGATGACACTACGACCCAAGGTAGTCCACAGATTCAATGGAATCTCTATCAAAATCCCCAAGAAATAGAAAAATACATCCTAAAATTCATATGGAATTTCAAGAGACCCAAATATCCAAAACAATCTTAACAAAGAACAAAGTTGGACAACTCTCACTTTCAAGCTTCAAAACTTACTACAAAAGTACAGTAATCAAAATAGTGTACAGTACTGGAATAAGGACTATATGAATCAATGGAAAATATATTAAGTTCCCTATATATGAACATTCAAGTTGCAAACCTTCAAAGATGCAAATATGCATTTGCATGTCCAACTATGTAAGTTAGTTCACATCTGGCGTACACTGTCCTGTGTGTGCATACTCTACAAGTGGTTATGCTTCTGTGTAGTTTACTGTATAGCATTATATAGAACGGGGCTTCCCAAGTGGCTCTGTGGCAAAGAATCCACCAGCCAATGCAGGAGACACAGGAAACACAATTCCTGGGTCAGAGGAACCTGGAGGAGGAAATGGCAACCTGGAGGAGGTAATGGCAGCCCACTCCAGTATTCCTGCCTGGAGAATACCATGGACAAAGGACCCTGGCAGACTGTAGTCCATGGGGTCGCAAAGCAGTCAGACATGACTTAGTGACTAAACAATAACAACATAATTAATACATGTTAAGTACTTAGAATAGTACCTGGTACAAAGTACTATGTAAGTGTTTGGAATTATTATTCTGTTATTTATTTTTTAAAGTATATACATACATATATATATTGTATACATATATTGTCACCCTGCTTATTTAACTTATATCAGAGTACATCATGTGAAATGCCAGGCTGGATGAAGCACAAGCCGGAATCAAGATTGCTGGGAGGAATATCAATAACCTCAACGCAGATCACACCACCCTTATAGCAGAAAGTGAAGAGGAACTAAAAGCCTCTTAATGAAAGTGAAAGAGGAGGGAGAAAAAGTTGGCTTTTTCACTCAACATTCAGAAAACTAAGATTATGGCATCTGGTCCCATCACTTCA
Organism: Oreotragus oreotragus; assembly: GCA_006410675.1. Lineage (NCBI taxonomy): Eukaryota > Metazoa > Chordata > Mammalia > Artiodactyla > Bovidae > Oreotragus > Oreotragus oreotragus. Next base: position 193,809 of record SJYX01020553.1, on the reverse strand, counting down.
TGGCAAATAGATGGGGAAACAGTGACAGACTTTATTTTGGGGAACTCCAAAATTACTGCAGATGGTGACTGCAGTCATGAAATTAAAAGATGCTTACTCCTTGGAAGGAAAGCCATGACCAACCTAGACAGACAGCATATTAAAAAGCAGAGACATTACTTTACCAACAAAGGTCCATCTAGTCAAAGCTATGGTTTTTCCAGTAGTCATGTATGGATATGAGAGTTGGACTGTGAAGAAAGCTGAGCACTGAAGAATTGATGCTTTTGAACTGCGGTGTTGGAGAAGACTCTTGAGAGTCCCTTGGACTGCAAGGAGATCCAACCAGTCCATCCTAAAGGAGATCAGTCCTGGGTGTTCATTGCAAGGACCGATGTTGAAGCTGAAACTCCAATACTTTGGCCACCTGATGCAAAGAAGCGACTCACTGGAAAAGACCCTGATGCTGGGAAAGATTGAAGGAGGGAGGAGAAGGGGACAACAGAGGATGAAATGGTTGGATGGTATCACCGACGCGATGGACATGAGTTTGAGTGGGCTCCGGGAGTTGGTGATGGACAGGGAAGCCTGACGTGCTGAAGTCCATGGAGTGGCAAAGAGTCAGACACAACTGAGCAACTGAACTGAACTGAACTGAATATACCCAGAAAGAGTGTGTAGTATCAAACATTTATGGCAGTTACCTGGGCTGGGTGAGGAGAGAAGTCGGGATACACTTGGGGGAAATGAGTTAAGAGGCTTTAAGAGTACTACTTTCTATAGTTTTTTAAAAGCTATATGGATTTTTAAAAATTATGTACACTGTATTTGCCAATATCATGTATAAGCACACTGCATCTATGTAAAGGCATTCTACAATGTCTTTAAAGTTGTACTCTTGTCAGTATAATTCTAGTAATACAAAATATAGGATCAACACTAAAATTTATTTTCTTCTATTTGAAATAAAAGAAACCATCATTGCTAAATCTTTTAGTACAAACACTAGCCATCAGAATTCTGAGTCTTCCCTTTTGTTTTTAATTTTTTAACAACACACTAAAATTGATTCTACAAATAAAATTGAGCAGAAAATTTAAAGAGATTATTCCATTTCATCTCATAAAAATTATCAAGTAATTTTTAAAGTTTAACATACACAGCCTATAAAGTAGCTGCCATGTAAAGCAAATTGAGCAGTGAGTCTCTACTTTTAAATGAAAACCAGCTACTTGCAAATTAAGAACTATTGGGTGATCTTTTTGTATTTCTAGCTAAGAGCAATTCAAATTAGAGACCATCTTTTTTAAAATGTGCTTCAAAAACACTACAGGCAAAGAGAAAATTTTAAGGGGGTGAACATGCTTTAATATAAGACATAAGCTAGATATCTCAACTGAGTCCCAAACAAGATTCAGTCATGAGGTGGGGAAGAGACCTGGTAATGTCTGGTGAGACAGGAGAAGAATAAAGATTTTAAAAGGTGGTTTGCAGAGTGATAAATGGGGAAGCTAAGAGTAGAGGGATGAAGGACAGATGGAAGAGGACACCAAGGGGTCAGTCTCCCATTCTGGTCAAAGAGACAGTGAATTATTAGGAAGAGATATACATGGAGAAGGCAATGGCACCCCACTCCAATACTCTTGCCTGGAAAATCCAATGGACGGAGGAGCCTGGAAGGCTGCAGTCCACGGGGTCGCTAAGAGTCGTACACAACTGAGCGCATTCCCTTTCACTTTTCACTTTCATGCATTGGAGAAGGAAATGGCAACCCACTCCAGTGTTCGTGCCTGGAGAATCCCAGGAATGGGGGAGCCTGGTGGGCTGCCATCTCTGGGGTTGCACAGAGTCGGACATGACTGAAGCGACTTGGTAGCAGCATAAACAGAGGGGGCCTTCCCCAGTGTCTCAGTGGTAAAGAATCCACCTACAATGCAGGAGACATGAGTTCAATTCCTGGGTAGGGAAGATCCCCCGAAGGAGGGGATGGCAACCCACTCCAGTATTCTGGCCTGGGGAATCCCATGGACAGAGGAGCCTGGCGGGTTACAGTCCATAGGGTCCCAAAGAGTCGGATACGACCAAGCTACTGAGCATGCACACATGCACAGACAGAGGAGTGAAAGCTTCCTCTCCAAGAATCTGAGACTCAGGAGCACAAGCAGTGCACACACGGCAGCTCCAGCACTGACTCAGAGCACAGGTGTCAAAACCTCAGTTACGAGGGCAGTTTGAGAAGTCTCAGTAATTAAAAAAAAATATATATATATATATATATGTGATTAGAAGAAATAAACATTCACATGTAGCACCATACTTCAGTTTTAGAACCTCTGTCATTTACCTAATTAAAATAAAGAATTTAAAAGAAAATGCAACCCAAGGTATTAGTTCCATTTACTTTATGAGCTAATAAAAATGTAAAGATCATTTCCTCAATCAATAATCTATTTCCAACTTACAATCTCCAAATACCACAGAGAAAAATACTCTCATATGTATCAAAGTTAGTAAGTCATTTATAAAGCAATAATGCCTACTACAACACAATATTTTCCTATTGAAACTATACATAAACTCTAATCTAGAGTTAGTAAAGATTAGCACAGTGTATTTATTTTATTTTACTGAAGAGGAAAATAGAAGGTAGTTAAGTGATTTGTTCAATATCCTTATAGATTTTCCATGTGAGGAACAGTAGTGCCTAGTTCCTGTGAAAATAAATTCTATTATTCTTTTATCTTTCTCCTGAATCTAAAATCACTCTTATGCTCCTCCATTTCCATTCCTAAAACTGCTCTTTCCCTTGATTAAATGTTTCATTGGCTCCCTACTGCCCACAGAATAAAAGCCATATTCCTTCTTATATCCAGGGCCCTTGACTCTCTCGGCCAAAGCTGCCCTCAGTCTCCTCTTGATGACAGGAGACATGGCCTAGTCCCTGTTCTGCAAAACAAGTCTCCAGCACACAACCCTGCATGAGCCTCCCTTTCCCACGTCACTGTGTCCTTCTGCCTGGATCCTCTCTCCTGCTTCCTCTCCACTGACAAAAACCCTATCCACACATCAAGGCTGTTTTTGCACTCTTGGAAATGAATCCTCCAGGCCCTGAAGTCCTCCGGCACATTCTACTTCTATCACATGACTGACCTTAATTGTAGCTTCATTTATGTGTGCATCAAGCAGCCCTCTCACTTTACTGTTCTGTAGGCCCAGCACTCCTAACTCTCATGTTTTACAGAAACTGTCCCACTCTATATGATTTCAGTGGGGCTATCAGTCAAACCCTCTCCACCACCTCCAAGTAGGCATGTAAAGCAGAGTGGGCCATGCCACTCACTCCCTGAATCTTCCCAACAGGAACTAACTCTTTCCTATTCCATCATGAACTGTAAAGATGTAACCCCCAAGCTGCCAGGAGCTATGGTCCCCAAAGTGAAAACAGTAAATTTTTTGAAGTTAATGACTACAAAAAATAATTCAACACATAGGCATATACCAAAATGTAAAATGGAAACACAGATATCCTGATATGTTGAGGCCCTGATCTCAGTCTTCTGAGGTCAGATCCATTCACACCTTTTTTAGTTATATGAACCAGTAAATTCTCCTTTCTGCTTCAGTTTGAGATGGATTTCTAATAATTATAATTGAAAGAATCCCCGTGGAAAACAGTATGGAGGTTTCTCAGAAAACTAAAAATAGAATTACCGTATGATCCAGCAATCTCACTTCTGGGCATAGATCCAGACAAAACCATAAGGTAAAAGGATACGTGCATCCCAGCAGCACTATTCACAACAGGCAAGACATGGGGACAATCTCAGTGTCCATTGACCGACGAATGGATAAAGAAGATATGGTACATATATACACCGGGATGCCGCTCAGCCACAAAACCAGTACAATGAGGCCATTTGCAGCCACATGGAGGAACCTAGACATTACCATACTAACAAAGCAAGTCCAAAAGAGAAGGACAAATACCGTGTGGCATCACTCATATGTGGAGTCTAAACTATGACACAAATGAGCCTATCCATGAGACAGAAACAGAATTATGGACGTAGAGAACAAACTGGTGGTTGCCAAGGGGGACAGGGTTAGGGGAGGGATGACGTGGGAGACTAGAGTTAGCAGATGCAAACTTTCATACGAAGGATGGATAAACAGCAAGGTCCTGCTGTACAGCACAGAGAACTGTATTCAATAGCTTATGATAAACCATAATGGAAAGAAATATTTTTAAAAAGAAAATGCATATATAACTGAATCACTTTGCTGTATAGCAGCAATTAACACAACATTGTAAATCAACTATAGTTCAATTTTTTTAAAAAAGATTCCTCAAGAACTGGAGTATGTTTGTTTACTCCATTAAATTTTCCACAGTGCAGGTATTCCATAAATATTTCTAGATTAATTCCTATCTTCCAGTGGTTTTACATAAGATTCAATGATATATAGTTTTTTTTTTAAGCCTTTTTAAGGAATCAGTGTCTGAATTCAAGACTCACATAGCCAAACAGTATGACTTTGAATAAGTTACCATATGCCTCTGACCTTGGTGATGCCATCTGAAAAATAAGAACACTGTGTTACATTATGGTCCCTTCTAGATCTAAAGTTCCATAAATATATAATTCTTAGCTAAAAATTCTTGTCTACTTGCACTGTTTTAACTACTAACTTCATAAAACTTCCCTAATCTAATTTTCACAATCATCTAGATTAAAGGTCTTGAAAGTAGGTACGTCTGTATAGTCTTCCTTCATTGTTCCCAGAACCTCAGTTCAGTTCAGTCGCTCAGTTGTGTCTGATTCTTTGTGTCCCCAGAGCCTAGTACATACCAGATCTTCTATAAATGTCTACTAAATCAATAAAAGAATCCATTTGAAGTATCTTCACTTTCCAGTTAGACTTGTATTTTGAATTTCATGTTACTACTTGTTTTTCATTACCTCAGAAAACCTCCTCCTCCACTTCTGTCAAGAAACAAAGTTTAATTTTCTTTTCCCTTTTGTGGTTCCTGCAACAAACTATACTTGATACCAACTTGCCAATCTCTGTAACATGTAATCTCAGTTCAGTTCAGTTCAGTCGCTCAGTCCTGTCTGACTCTTTGTGATCCCATGAATCACAGCACACCAGGCCTCCCTGTCCATCATCAACTCCTGGAGTTCACTCAGACTCACATCATTCTGGAACTCTCTTGCTTTTTCGATGATCCAGCAGATGTTGGCAATTTGATCTCTGGTTCCTCTGCCCAGTATCATCTTTATCCTCCACCTTCTAATCACAACTAAAAATAATTTCAAACTCTATTTTCAGAGCTGAATTGTTTAATAATTTCTATCAACTTATATCTTCATTTAAATATGTTTGAAAGGCTTTCACAGACAATAATTGCATGAGTTCCTTTCTCTCAACACTGGAGTTTATTTTAAACTACATACTCTCTATGAAGTGAACAATTAGGGACTATCGAGAAAAAACATCCCAAAGTTAAAGTACATTTAAGAACCACTCTAGGGGCTTCTTTGATGGTCCAGTGGTTAAGAATTCACCTGCCAATGCAAGGGACACAAGTTTGATCCCTGGTCTGGGGAAATCCCACTTGCCATTGGACAACTAAGCCCGTGTGCCACAACTACTGAAGCCCAAGAACCTAGAGTTTGTGCTCCACAGTGAGAAGCCACTGTGATGAGAAGCCACTGCCTGCCACAACTAGAGAAAGTTCATGCACAGCAACAAAGAACCAGCACAGCTAAAAATAAAAATTTTTAATGGGCAAAGCACTGAGTAGACATTTCTCCAAAAACAATACACAAATGGCCAATAAACAGATGAAAAGATGCTCAACTTCACGAATTATTAGGGAAAACACACATCAAAACCACAGTGAAATACCGCTTCACACCCATTTGGATAGCCATTTGTAAAAGGCTTTAAAAAAAAAAAAATCAAGTATTAGCAAGGATGTAAAGAGACTGGAATCCTTGTGCATTGCTGATGGGAAAGTAAAAACGGTACAGGCAATATAGAAAAGAGTATGGGTGGTTCCTCAAAAAAACTAAACATAGAATTACCAAATGCTAAGTAATTCCAAAGGATTTAAAAACAGGTAGTCAAACAGGTACTTGGATGCCAAATGTTCATTACAGCATTATTCACAACAGTCAAAGAAACAACCCAAGAGTCCATCAATAAAGAATGGGTAATCGGGAGACTGGAACTGTATTACATACACTACTATGTATAAAACAACAAATGAGAACTTACTGCATAGCACAGGGAGCTCTGCTTGGTGCTCTGTGATGACCTAAATGGGAATGAAATTCAAAAAAGAGGGGATATGTGTACACATATAGCTGAATCACTTTGCTGTACAGCAGAAACTGGCACATCAGTGTAGAGCAACCATACGCCAATAAAAAATAATAACAATAAACAACCCCTCCTCCTTCCTGGGTTTCCTCATGAAAATAAAACGGCTGTCACAGTACCAGATGTCTTACCTACATGCAGCCATCCAGAGCAGAAAACTGCCCCCTGCACAGACCAAATCTGCATTAGGCTCTATCACTCCCAGATCACTGCCTCTGTTCCAAAGTCAGGTCTTCCTATGGAGCGCAGCCTTGGCCATGAGTTAGTTCTTTTAACAGGCCTAAGGTTTTCATAAAGGCACTACATCCCACTCCAAAGTGGCAAAGGAGCTGCTCCTGTCTTTCACAGAGTTGATTACCCAGTTTCCCATGCACAAGTTCAATTCAGGTTTAGATTGAAAATGCATGGCTAGGGAAAGAAGTAAAGGGCAGGGTAGCTGGCAAGTAGGGGAAAATAAAGAATAATACTCAAAGTAGCTACAGAGAACAGAAATGAAGAGAGTTAGAAAGAATATCAAAACAAAACTATTATTTCAAGTCACTGATACCAAGCTGAAGGAGTCTCACACATCCTCACTCCACCCTCGTCTGTTCCTCTCCGTGCATGCTCAGTCATGTTCAACTCTTTGTGACCCCATGGACTGTAGCCTGCCAGGCTTCTCTGTCCATGGAATTTTCCAAGCAAGAATACTGGAGTAGGTTGCCATTTCCTCCTCCAGGGGATCTTCCTGACCCAGGGACCAAAACCACGCCTTTGCATCTCCAGCACTGGCAGGTGGATTCTTTACCACTAGCGCCACCTGGAAAGTCTGTATTCCCACCCCCACCCCCGCCCCCCAAATTCCCAGAAAGCATCACAGCCAGATGAGAAAAGTAACAAACAAACGAGAGAACCACTGACTGGGATGAGTGATTTTTCTTGGGATTTCATAAGAAAGAAAACAAGCATCACTGTATTATTGTTATAATGACTTGTTTGCATTAATAACATCCAATAGTCAGAAAGTCCAGTTAAACAATTGATGCCGAAGAAGTTGAAATGGTAGTACAGGACACTATTTTTGTAATGCTTCAGAATTTATTCCTCCAAGCCTGTATCAACTTGGAAATTTCTGAAGATACAAATCTGTGGAGAAAATGATGCTCTATACTTTCGAGGGTGCCGAGAAGCAAGTACTCTTACTGTCCTGGTGATAGTTAATGTCTAACAACCAACTGCTCAGAAGTAGATTAGATGAATCACAGTACCTAATACAGTGCCTGATGGAACAGCAGTCATTAAAACAATAACATTCCAGTTATCAGAAAAGGTCTGTAGTAGAACAGATTTAAAATTAAAACTGTTGGGACTTCCCTGGTTAAGACTCCGCACTCCCACTGCAGCAGGCACGGGTTCGATCCCTGGTCGTGGAACTAAGATTCCACATGCCATGCAGCCTGGCCAAAAAATAAACTACTCGTGCTTTAAAAAATAAAAGAATTCTATGACAATATAAACAGTACAGTCCTAAATTTATTTTAAATGCCTGCATCAGAAAAAAAGACTGGAAAGATATTCCAGCATGTTTTGAGGGGTTATGTCTGAAAATAAATTGTATCTTAAAAATAAGATGTCACCCTTATTTTCTTTTTTGTGTATTTTTCTGTATTTACTGACGTGTCTATAACGAACCTGTGTCTTATGTAATCAGAGCAGAAATGTTACACACACACACAAAAAAAAACCCTCAAATGTATTCAACATATTGAATTCGTGATACAGGGCAAAACAGAACATATTATTTATATTAAACTCCAACAAAATCTTTTCTTGGTATTTTTAAAGGTTTAACCTTGAGTTCTACAGGAAAAGTCACTTATCTAAAATACAGCTTCCCCAAAGGTGTCAGATGAAAACATATTGTTGGCGTTAGTTCAAACTGCATCCCAATTATCTGCTACAAGTTTTCTGAATCACTGCCGTGATAACTGTGAAACTCTAGGTGAGATGGATTCACACTGGAATCCTACAGGCTTCCACCCCAAAATCAGTCATCTAAACTCAGCCACAGGCAGTAAACCTTCCTAACAGGTTGAAGGAAGAGAAAAGCTGAGGAAAAAAAAAAAAACTGTATTCATGATGTCACAAATTTATAATAAGTAAATATTATTAGACTTACAGCCTGCCTTTTAAAATACTATCAGGATCAACAAAGCAAAATAAAACTCTTCACTAAACTGGACTCCTAATTAAGCATTTATTGATCCCTCACTATGTGCTAGGTCCTGGGGTTACAAAACATGAAGACAAAATTCCTTGTCCTTGAGAAGCTCAATCCCTCCAGGCAAAGAGATGCAATTAACCATGATCTAAAGGGATAAGTGCCATAACTAGAGGTTGCTACCAACTGCTGCAGGAGCAAGAAGCAGTGCTTATTACTGGGCAGAGCTGGGGAAGGCATCAAAGAAGAGGTGACATTTCAGCTTTTTAAGGTGGTATTCCTCAGGCAGAGAAAGGCAGTCGCTGCATTCTTATCACATTATAAGAACTGAGCAAAGTGACAAAGGGAGGAAAGTGTTAGGTTTGTCTGGAAAAGGGTGAGTTGTCCAGCACATCTAAAGTGTCAGGGATGTGGAAAGAACAACAGAAACAAACTTAAGAAAGGCCTGGTGCCTCCCTTCCTCCAGTTCATGAAGATGGAAACAGACTTCGGGTCTTTTTAATGCTAACGTGTCTTCGTCATTTCCCACACTGAAAAGAAAGGCCGCACAGACCTCTTAGCAGCACCCTTCCTCCAAGGCCATAAGTCCCGTCTGGCCAGGGGCCTACCCAACCCCAGGCGCTCTCAGGCTCACACAGGTGGCACAGGCACAGCCGGCACTGCCAAGAAATGTTCCATAAGCCACCCAAATAGTGTGCACTCAAAACACAACAAAGCAGAATCTGCTCCTTTACAAACTGGACACTTCACTCTAGGTAATAAATGTTTTTCCCCTATCTGTTCAACATTTTTATCAGCTTGGAAAAGGTCAGAAAGCAGGTTTATCAGTTGTGTAGGTAAAAAAGTTCAAGGAAAAGATAATAATAGGTGGGATGACAAGCTCAAGCTACAAAAAAGACTTGACAAGTTGTACTAATAAGCCAAATACAGGGAACCTACTCCTCAACTTAGGACCAATGGGATGAGCCAAATATGCTCTCCCTCAATGAAATGTGATGAAAATAAATGTAAAATCTTTTTTAAATGAAACTTAAGTTTTACATTCATGTCTATTATCAATAGCACACGTCCAGGATGCAAGAGATCTAGCTTGACTTCAGTTCATATGAAAATAAAGTCTAGAACTTAGCTGTTATGAAACCAATATGAGTAATTAGTGTGAAATGGCAGATGAAAAGTCTCCAAATATCAGGTTTTATTCCAAATTAACAAAAAACATCCAATTCAATTCTACAAATACGTGTATGAAACCTTCTACATGCCTGGTTCTGAGTAATGTCTGTCAAGAACACAAAGATACCATTAACCCTGTGGCTGCTCCTGCTGCTGCTGCTAAGTCAATTCAGTCGTGTCCGACTCTGTGAGACCCCATAGACGGAAGCCCACCAGATTCCTCCATCCCTGGGATTCTCCAGGCAAGAACACTGGAGTGGGTTGCCGTTTCAGGCTTAAACTGTGCAGGTCCATTTATATGTGAATTTTTTCAGTAAATACAGTACTTGTATTTTCATTTTACAGATCTTTAAATCAACTAAATGTGGGGGGAAATTTGTATTTAATTAGAGATCACAATATGTGGAATCAAAGGAACCGGGTTAAAGTTATGATTCTATTCAAATTGTTTCAGCTTCTTGCCCTGGGGTGAGTCATTTACCAACTCCTTTGTCCTTGAGACAGAAATAGTAGAACACAGATTTTTGACTGTATAAGAAGTTGCCGTCAATCCCCTGCATTATTCAAGAGTCAATTGTAAATAAGCCACAATCTCTCTCTCTCTCTCTCTCTTTTTTTTTTTTTTTAACCACACCAGGCTAGCTCTTAAGAGTCCCGACCAGGGATCAAACCCGTGCCCCATGAAATGCACTGGAAGCACAGAGTCTTAACCAATGGACTGCCAGGGAAGTCCCAGCACAATCCCTACTTTTAAGAGTTTACAGCCTAAAGCAGAGTTTTTAAACATGGGTCACAATATCAACTGAGTTGCCACCCACATTTTTTAATGGAAATAGAAACGAACAGAAACACCAGAGTACACTGTACAAAGTACTATATCATGAAACTTCTTTTTCATGTGTGTGTATAGTGTAAACATATACACATAAGAGGTAATATTTTAAATGTGTTTATTATAGATCACAGTCAAAAGTTAGAAGGACATTAACATTATGGAAGAGGATAAATTAAATATATAAGATATGAACTATCACAGAACTTAAAAGAATAAAATCTACCTGGTTGGAGAAAGACAGGGGTATGGTCAAGGGTCTAGAAAAAGATATACAAAGACAGTAATGTACGACAGAGCCTTAACAGATAGGAAAGAATCTGAGACGAAGATGGGGTTGGGAGGAGGTACCGCATGTAGAAAGAATAAAATGAACAAAGACATGAAGCAGCAATTAACAAGAAGGGTTTAATAGGTGGCACAAATCGTACTGGCACATGGCAGCAATGGTATAATTAAGTCCAGACAGAAGAACTTGGGGAATGTTCAGTTTGGCTAAAGTGTAAAGTACAAGCAAGTCAGCAAATGCAGCTGAAAAATCAAATTTGAGCCATAACGTGCAAGTGCTAGGCACACAGTAAACACTTAGGTATTCCACTGGTCTTATTTACTATCCCTGGAGCCTTAAACCAGATCATCTTTAAGATGCCTCACAATTCTAAAATTTTATGAATAACTGAAGGACTAAGAAGGAAGTTATTTATATGTAGACACAGAACACAAACTTATAAGAAATTACAAGGAGTCTATTCAACAAGGAAGAATGTTCTCATCACAACTAACAATAAAATGGGCCGTCTCAAAAAGTGGTGAGGGCAATGTCATTAGATGTATTTGAAGAAAAGTCAAAGTATGATACTAAGTCTATAATATAAAGTTCTTCATTTATCATACAGTAATTCTTCCATCAAATTTTGTTCTCATTCATCAATCGACAACAGCTCATGAATGAGTTCTGAAAAGAGAGGGAGAAATAGATGGAAGCAGGAGGTTGGGGTTTTATTCCCATTGTCGATAAGTGGAAAAACAGAAAGTTTCTGAATGACAGGTCCCAACATAGTCATTAGTTTTACTAGAATGTCCTAATGTGTGATATAGCAAGTCAACTCACGTACTTGGGCCACAGCTAAAATAATTTGGCAATATATTTCTGAAAAAAATTTTAAAGTTCCCAGAACCTTTATGTGGAAAAAAGAAATCTTGCTTTTCTATACAAAATCTGTCAAGAGAGGGTATGTAAGAATCTTTAGAGCATAATCATAATAAACAGATTTGTTCATTATGGTAAAAGTATAACATTGCAATTAAAGTCCTAATATAGCATATCCAATAATGCTTACACACTGCAAATAAACTCAGATCATTATTCTCATCAAGAATAAAGATGCAATAATTCAAAAAAGATTCATAATACAAACCATTAAAAACTGAAATTCAGCACCAGTGTAAAAGTATGGTATGAATAAAAAGTACTTTCAACTTCAATGACCATTCTTTTGGGACATCATGCTTCAGAATGTGTCTAAAAATGACAGAAAATTGTGTCATTTACAATTAAGCTTTTTATTTCTAAAGCACATTCTCTCACAACACTGCATGATAAAATTAGCCGTAACATTTGTATAGTCTATAAAATATTGTTCCATATTGACTTTTCTGTTAAAATGTTGATAATTTCCTGCTGATTATTTCCTGCTTACAGAATGGCAGATCAAAACAAAGCCATCTTGATTTAAGGAGGCACTCAACAAACATTTGCTGAAATCAACGATTTTCTTCTCTACTAAAAATGCCTTTAAAAAGAGGACAGTAGTTACTCCTGGGCATATACCCAGAGAAAAATATGGTCTGAAGAGATAAATGCATCCCAGCATTCACTGCAGCACTGTTTACAACAGCCAAGATATGGAAACAACTTAAATGTTCACTGACAGAAGAATGGATAAAGAGGATGTGATACATACATACAATGGAATATGACTCGGCCATTAAAAAGAATAAAATCAGTCCATCTGCAGCAATATGGATGGACCTAGAGATTGTCATACTGAGTGAAGTCAGACAGACAAAGACAATATCATATGATATCATTTATATGGAGAATCTTAAAAAATGATACAAATGAACTTATTTACAAAACAGAAGCAGACTCACAGACTTAGAGAAGGAACTTATGGTTGGCAGGGGGAGGTGATGGGGAGGGATAGTCAGGAAGTTTGAGACTTACATGTATTTTTAAACACACTGCTATTCTTAAATGGATAACCCAACAAGGACCTACTTAGAGCACAGGGAACTGTACTCAATATTCCGTAACAATCTAGTGGGGGAAAGAATTTGAAAAACTATGTTTAACTGGAATCACTTTGTTGTACACCTGAAACTAACACAACATTGTTAATTAACTGTGCTCCAATATAAAATAAGAAGTTTTTTTTTAAAAAGAGCGTGATAGTACCCAACATACTCCTCAGGGCTGTTAAAAACCTGCCTTCTGAATTGTCAAGCCTTGAATCTGTTCCCATCAGCAATGCAAATCATTATATCCAGAAGCAGAACAATAAATACTATGCAGTCTTATAAAAATGCCTAGTATAGAAATAAATTTTCTTAAATATAACTATCCAATTTAAGTTTGGAAGCCTTTATCTTTTGAGCCAGAGACACACACTGCTGACAAATTCTTTTCAGAGATAACACAGTATAACAAAAGCAGCTGTGGATCAGAATCCCAAAGTCCTAGGTTCAGATCTCAAATCGGCACTTCGCTGGCTTAAGTATCTTTGGTCAGTCACTTAATTTCTTTCTGCTGAAGTTTCTTTCAGCATAAGTTGCTTGTATATTTTGGAGATTAGCTGTTTGTCAGTTGCTTCATTTGCTATTATTTTCTCCCATTCTGAAGGCTGTCTTTTCACCTTGCTTATATTTTCCTTTGTTGTGCAGAAGCTTTTAGTTTTAATTAGATCCCATTTGTTTATATTTGCTTTTATTTCCAGTATTCTGGGAGGCGGATCATTGAGGATCCTGCTGTGATTTATGTTGGAGAGTGTTTTGCCTATGTTCTCCTCTAGGAGTTTTATAGTTTCTGGTCTTATGTTTAGATCTTTAATCCATTTTGAGTTTATTTTTGTGTGTGGTGTTAGAAAGTGATCTAGCTTCATTCTTTTACAAGTGGTTGATACAGTTTTTAATATCAAATCAGATGTTTTGTTGTGTGTGCATGCACATAAAAAATAATTGATTTTTCTATATTGGTCTTGTAATCCTCAAGCTGGCTAAAGTCCCTTACTAGTTCTAGTGCTGTTTGTAGAGTCTATAGAATTTTTAACATAGACAAACATGTAGCCTGTGAATAAAGGCAGTTTTACTGCTTTCTTCTAAAGATGGATGCCTTTCATTTACTTATCTCTCTGATCTTATGACACTAACTAGAACCACAACTGTGTTAAAAGAAGTGTCGAGAATGTTCATCCTTTCTTTCTTCTTAACCTAAAGAGGAAAGTACAATCAACTTTCGATATTCCAAAACCCTCTGCAGATACCAAAATCCGAGGATGCTCAATGTTTCTTATATAGCATGACATAGTATTTCTATATAGCCAATGCACATCTTCCTGTATACTTTAAATCATCTCCAGACTACTAATAATATCTGAAAGAAAAGGGAAAGTGAAAGTCACTCAGTCGTGTCCTATTCTTTGGGATCCCATGGACTATATATAGTCCATGGACTTCTCCAGGCCAGAATACTGTAGTGGGTATCCTTTCCCTTCTCCAGGGTATCTTCCCAACCCGGGGATCAAACCCAGGTCTCCTGCACTGCAGGTGGATTCTTTACAAGATGAGCCAAAAGGGAAGCTCTGAATTACAAATTCTTTGTAAATAGTAATGAATATAATATAAATGCTACATAAAGAGTTGACAGTTCATGGAACTGTCTATTATTTATGTCACTCAAGTTATTTGTGAATCTGTTTACACTGATTGATTTTCTTCTCAGTATGGGTTGTTTCTTTGCATGCCTCATAACTTTTATTGGATGACAGACATTTTGCATTTTACTTTATTGGTATTTGATAATTCAGTTTATACAAATATTAATATACTTTTGATCTTTATAAAGAAATTTCTTTAAAACCTAGGTGAAGTGATTCAATCCCTCCTACCACTCAGCATGTCATTTTCTTTCATATATCTTTTCCTTTGTTATATGAATAGTAATTTGTATGTATTAATGTTGTTCATTTACTTTTTTATTGTCAATCTCATATTCCAATAGAACATCAGGTCTATGAAGGGAAGTGCCACTTTGTTCTCTTTTTATCCCTAAATCTAACAGTGTCTAACATATATAATTGCTCAATAAATAAATGAATGATCTTTGATTTCTTCTATGTTAATGCCTTAGATTAATGTTTGGATTTGGGAACTTAACATTTTGGCAACATGTGAATTTCACTTAATAAGTGTAAAATATAAACCATCCTCAGGCTTCATAACTTTGATTCTAAGGAATTATTACTCATTATCCTGACTTTATTTTAAAAGAATTTAAAACAGGGTATTTTTCCCTGAATTTCTCTAATGAAATTTCGACTAAAATGGATACCTCATGGAAATACATTTATATGTACAATTTAGAAGACCGTCTGTCTTTAATTTGAATTTTTAACATGAAATCTATAACTGTGAGGTGAGGTGAAGTCGCTCAGTCATGTCCGACTCTTTGCGACCCCGTGGACTGTAACCTATTAGGCTTCTCCGTCCATGGGATTCTCCAGGCAAGAATACTGGAGTGGATTTCCATTTCCTTCTCCAGGGATAACTGTGAAGTTAATAAAGAATAAGTGTAAGGCCCATTATTTTCTTCAACTACTTCCAGAGATTATTAAAATTAAGGTTTTTGGTGCTGTGTAAAAAATTCTATTTCAGTTTTCTATAATAATTTCTCAAGTTTTCCCCCATGCCTGTGCAATTTGCTGTCCAGTAAAATGACACATTACATCCAATCACTTTTTAAAGAAGCAAATATATCTTTGACACATATCTTTGTTATTGTTCAACAGTTTCATATTATTTATATTTAGCCAGCTAGCTCCAGTACTCTTGCCTGGAAAATCCCATGGATGGAGGAGCCTGGTAGGCTGCAGTCAATGGGGTCACTAAGAGTTGGACACGACTGAGCGACTTCACTTTCACTCTTCACTTTCCTGCATTGGAGAAGGAAATGGCAACCCACTTTAGTGTTCTTGCCTGGAGAATCCCAGGGACGGGGGAGCCTGATGGGCTGCCATCTATGGGGTCACGCAGAGTCGGACATGACTGAAGCACCTTAGCAGCAGCAGCAGCAGCAGCACCGGCAGCAGCAGCCAGCTAGCTCCTTTGAATGGCGCATATTAGCAATATAGATTCATGAGCCAGGCAGCTTGACATGAAGAATCCATTGTGTTTAACTGCACAAGAGTTAAATCCTCTTTAAAGACAGCTTTCTCATAAGTATATCTCAGGAACTACCGGAGTCACCAAATAAGAGGGCATGAATGGCCCATTCCAGATCTCTCATGACAGCTAATAAAGAAAAACAGTCTTTAAACTGAACTTTTAGTATTTTAATTCAGTAACAATAATTTTATCCAAAATATTACTTGTCAGAATGTAATAATTTTTATAATTTTCTCATTTTTTAGTCCTTGATTATTTCTCTGGAAGTTAGATAAAGTGTCAAACATTTGGTATGGGCAGGAGAAACACACTCATGGCAATATTATAGAGAATAGAAAATATTCTTTAGTTTGTAGTCATGATCTAAATCTCACGGTAGTACAGGGGAAATATTTTTTAAAACCAGATTAGTAACAGATCATATGACAACCCAAATTAATGGGCAGCTGTATTTCTTAGGGGGGAAAAAAAAGAGATACTCCCTTTTTTATTTCCTACTGATATCCTAAGTAAAACATATTGATGCTACTTGAAACATAAATTTTTCCTTTAAATATTTGAATCAAGATACCAGATTTGAGGATAAATCATCAGAGAAACAGCATTAGCCTGTTATGAAGGGTTGTAGAGAGTAACAATACAGCTAAAAATTCTGAACTCATAAAAGTTTTTGTGTTGCTACTCAATGGTAATAAGTTACTATAAACACAGGCAATAGTTAACAGAACCATTAAATCAGGACCCTGTAACTTACCCTTTTGACCCCAAATTTAGGCTGTATAGTTTATCTTATCCTCTTTTATTATAATCATATTTTAACCACCATTTGGCTGGTTTAATGTATTAATTTTGTTGATCAATGGTGGTTCAGTTGGTAAAGAGACCCAAGTTCTATCCCTGGGTCAGGAAGATCCGCTGGAGAAGGGAATGGCTCCCCACTCCAGTATTCTTGCCTGGAGAATTCCATGGACAGAGGAGCCTGGTGAGCTGCAAGTTCACGGGGTCGCATATTGTTTAACATGATTGAGTGACGAACACACTTTCACAGTTTTGAAATTAGATATCTGGTATATCAAATGTGTAAATGAAAAAGCTTGATAATGTATATAAAAAGCAGAGACATTACTTTGCTGACAAAGGTCCATATAATCCCAGTTATGATTTTTTCATCAGTCATGTATGGGTATGAGAGTTGGATGATAAAGAAGTCTGAGCACTGAAGAATTGATGCTATTGAACTGTGATTCTGGAGAAGACTCTTTAGAGTCCCTTGGACTGCAAATGAGTCAATCCTAAAGGAGATCTATCCTGAGTATTCATTGTACGTACTGATGCTGAAGCTCCAATAGTTTGGGCAACTGATGGGAAGAGCTGACTTTATTAGAAAAGAAGCTGATGCTAGGACAGGTTAAAGGCAGGAGGAGAAAGGGATGACAGAGGATGAAATGGTTGGATGGCATCACAGACTCGTTGGACGTGAGTTTCAGCAAGCTCTAGGAGATGGTGAAGGACAGGGAAGCCTAGCATGCTGCAGTCCATGGGGTTGCTAGGAGTCTAATATGACTGAGTGACCGAACAATAAATATGATCCATCAATCCCACTCCTGGGCATATATCTGGAGAAAGCCATCATTCAAAAAGATACATGGACCCTAATGTTCATTGCAGCATTACTTAAAATAGACAAGACATGGAAGCAGCCTAAAGATCCATCGACAGATGAATGGATAAAGAAGATATGGTATATATGAATATCTCTCAGTCTTTAAAAAGAATGGCATAATGCCTTTTGCAGAAACATGGATAGACCTAGAGATTATCATACTAAGTGAAGTAAGCCAGACAGAGAAAGACAAATATATGATATTGCTTATATGGAATCAAAAAAAAAATGCAGTGGAATTTGTTTACAAAATAGAAATAGACTCAGAGACATAGAAAACAAACTATGGTTACTGAAGATAAAGGATAGGGGAGGGATAAATTAGGAGTTATGAGATTAAAACATGTACACATTATTACATATAAAATAGATAAGTGTAGGCCATACTTTATAGCATAGGAAACTATATTTTATAATAATCCATAAGGGAAAATAATCTGTAATAACTGAATCACTTTGCTGGACACTTGAAACTAACACGGGGCTTCCCTGATGGCTCAGATGGTAAAGAATCTGCCTACAATGCAGGAGACCTGGGTTCTATCCCTAGGTCAGGAAGATCCCTTGGAGAAGGGAATGGCCATCCACTCCAGTATTCTTGCCTGAAGAATTTCATGGTCAGAGGAGCCTGGTGGGCTACAGCCCATGGTGTCTCAAAGAGGAGGACATGACTAAACGACTAACACTGTCTTTCACTTTGAAACTAACATGATATTGTAAATCAACTATACTTCAATAAAAAATAAAATTAATGAAATGGTATAACTATATATATTCTATGTCCTCTGTTAAATAGTCTGAAACCGAGGCATTTGTGATATTGGAGAACACTCTTAAGAGTCCCTTGGACTGCAAGGAGATCAAACCAGTCAATCCTAAGGGAAGTCAGTCCTGAATATTCATTGGAAGGATTGATGCTGAAGCTGAAACTCCAATCAATACTTTGGCCACCTGATGCAAAGAACTGATTCATTGGAAAAGAACCTGATGCTGGAAAAGATTGAAGGCAGGAGGAGAAGGGGATGACAGAGGTGGAAATGGTTGGATGGCATCACCAACTGGATGGACATGAGTTTGAGAAAGCTTTGGGTGTTGGTGATGGACAGAGGAGCCTGGCATGCTGCAGTCCATGGGGTCACAAAGAGTCGGACATGACTGAGCAACTGAACTGAACTGAACTGAGGCATTTGTATAAACACACATTACTGACAGACATACACAGATTTACATGAACTTTTGCAAGAATAGAGATTACCCTCCTTTGACAGCCATGTTGACCTCTTAGCTACCATTCTCTCAGTCACTTATATCTAGTGGATGCTAGTTTTTAAGCCAAACAGAAGACTACACTGAAATGCAGAACAGAAGTGCTCCTGAAGGACTGTGTACAGGTTGTATTTTTCATAAGGACAAGCTGATTGCCACCAAAATCTCATAACTGCTTCAGGGTAAAAGGTAAAAAATGCACATTGTGACTCTGATGCAGTCACGTGTATTTTATGTCATATTTTTAGATTGTGCTTATAAAGTGTATTTCAATCCAAAAGGAAGTGGAGATTAAGGGGGAAGTGGTCTTTTGGTAAACAGTAGTTCTTAATTTTTATTTAGTCAAATTCATCTATCTTCTTTACTTTGTGCTATTTCTGAAGATTATCTCAATGCATTTCCTGAACCACATTAAATTAACATTTCCCCCTTTCCCTCAAGACAATACAATATGTTAGGCTCATATTTGTTATCAATTTAACTAATATCTGCTGTCAATTTGCCATGGAACACTAAAAACAATCTGTTTATTATTTCTGCCAATCCATTTGCTCTTCGTCCTTGCTAATCTGTTTTCCTTTAATTTCCATTTAATTTTTTAAATAAAATATTCTTTAAAGCCCCATTAAAATAGAGAGATAGCAGGTCCCTAATTTACTTTATCCTTTAAGCTTGTTATCCCATGAAAAAAATTAAATACAGCACAGTGGACCACATACACATTTATAAATTATGTAAGATTATCTTGATTCCAGCAATTAATCTTGATCTTTTGGGAAAAACCCAAGGGGAAATAACCCAAGTTGTCTTATATTTCTAAGAAACAACATACATAAAACACTGAAATTTTTCTGCCTACCCAACTTCAAGTGTAAGAAATATATCATTAAACATCACTTTTTTTCCCCCAAATTCAATTGCTAGATAATCTGATTGGTAAATGTTTACTTAGATTTAGGAAAGAGCATAAAACACATATGAGAGAAAAAGTGATAGTTATGTACTTGTAAAAAATATCTCATGAGAGTTTGTTCCCCGAATGCCATTAATTCATTTAGAGAATGGGGTGAAGATACCATAAATATATACGTGTGTGTGATTGTTCCCCTTTTCATTGGTAACCAAACCTTTAAATTGTTAGAGGAAGCAACATGTCTGACTAAAAACTATGTACGCTGCTTAATGGAATTTCGCTTTATTAGGAATTATCCTGCAATGTTTGGGTTTTTTTTTTTTAAGAATACTTTGGGCTTCCCTGGTGGCTCAGATGGTAAAGAACCCAGCTGCCAATGCAGGAGACATGGATTCGATCCCTGGGTTGGGAAGATCCCCTGGAGGAGGGCATGGCAACCCACTCCAGTATTCTTGCCTAGAGAATCCCCATAGACAGAGGAGCCTGGTGGGCTACAGTCCGTGGGGTCACATAGAGTTGGACACGATTGAGCAACTAAGCACAGCACAGCACAAAGAACACTTTAAGAAATCTGCTTGCAGTGAGGGAGATCTGGGTTAGATCTTTGGGTTGAGAAGATTCCCTAGAGAAGGGATTATCCCCACTCATTATTCTTGCCTGGCGAATCCTATGGACAGAGGAGCCTGGTGGGCTACAGTCCATGGCATTGTGAAGAGTCAGACATGACTGAGCGACTGACACTTTTCACCTAAGAAATTTAGGAGGAACAATTCAAGACGGCAGTGCACGGAGTTCCTGAGCTCACCTCCCATGAACACACCAAATATACAGCTGTATATTAAACAACTCCCTCTGAAAAATACTTGAAAAGTAGCTGAAAATCTCCTTCCACATAAAGGATAAAAGGGCCACAGTCACAATGAGATGGGTAGGAAAGGCAGAAATACAGGCTACCCTCATTCCACACCCCTGGTGCAGCAAACCATAATTGGGAAGGATCTCACAAATATGGAATTCCTCCCTGTGGATCAAGGGATTTGACCTCCACATCACATGCCCTAAACCTTGAGACCTGTATCAGAGAGAAGCCCTCAAATGTTTGGCTTTGAAAACCAGTGAGGCTTACATCCAAGAAACCAAAAGGGCTGTGGGAAATGGAGATTCTGCTATTAAATGACTAGTATACAAACTCACTTGCTCTGGGATCCAGAGCAAAATCAGCAGTTTGAAAAGTGCCTAGATCATATGTGTAGGAGATTAACCTGCTAATCTTAGAGCGTCTGCCACAGAGGCTGGGGTCTGTTGGAACTCTCTCCGAGCACAGAGGCTCTGATGAGTGATGTTTTACACTCTCCTTTTATTTTGCCTATGCCAGCAAGCCCTCTGCTTCCTGGTACCCTCCTACATCCTCACCAAAGGCAACAGGCAGGTTTTCCCTGGCCCTGGACCACCCTGCCAAAAGCCCTATCAAAGCCAACAGGTGGATTTGCCCTGGCCTGGCACTGCCCTATGGCCTGGCTAAAGCCAAGGGGTATGCACAAGTCATTTATGAGATTCCCCTTGAATGCCTAGCTCTGGATGCCATGGGACTGAAAAATTGGAGAGACAGTTTTTGGAAGGCTGCCACCCCTAGAACATGGCACAGACAACTGAGCAATACACACCTCCCCGGACTTCCTGGATAAATCCTTCAAGACTGGGAGAGCTAGCTATTTCACTTAATACACAGAAACAAACAGAGTCAGACAAAATAAGGAAACAGAGGACTATGTTCTAAGTGAAAGAACAAACTAAAATCTCAGAAAAAAAAAAAATGAAGATGAGTAAATTACTTGAAAAAGAGTTCTTTATCCATTCATGTCTGTGGATTTTTAGGTTGCTTCCATATCTTGGCTATTAGAGGCAGCACTGCAATAAACACTGGGGTGCATGTATCCTTTAGAACTACATATGCACAGAAGTGGAATTGGTGGTTTATATGATAGTTCTATTTTTAGTTCCTTAAGGAAACTCCATGCTGTTTTCCACAGTAGCTCTACCCATTTACAATCCCATCAGTGGTTCCCTTCCCATAACAGTTCCTTTTTCTTCACACACTCTCCAGCCTGTATTGTTTGTAGGTTTTTTTGATGGTGGCTATTCTGACTGGCATGAAGTAATATCTGGTAGTTTTGATTTGTATTTCTCTAATATTTATTGATGGTGAGCATATTTACATGTGCCTCTTGGCCATCTATATGTCTTCTTTGGAGAAACGTCTGTTTAGATCTTCTGTTCATTTTTTTGATTGGGTAGTTTGTTTTTTGATATTGAGCCACATGAACTGCTTGTAAATTTTGGAGACTGTTTTGCTGAAAGTTTTCACTTTTGTTTCAGGTTCAGAGGATTTGTTAACAAAATAAGTGGTTCATTATATACAAATAAATAATACAGACATTAGAAAATTAGCCTAATTTCAACATACTAACAGTAAAAGAAAGGAGAAAACAAAGAGCAGAGGATACATCACTAATCTGGGTTCTGACCAACATCCAAACTTAAACAGCATTGGGAAGTCCTGTGTCACAGCACACCTGGAGTCCCAACTGGGAACTGATCCCAGGCAGTGCATCCCTCAGTGGGTGAGACTTCAAAGACTGAAGTTTTGAGTTCCTGCTTATAATCCCAGGAAGGTCACAAACTGATATCATCATTGGTTCAGTTCAGTCGCTCAGTCGTGTCCGACTCTTTGCGACCCCATGAATCACAGCACTCCAGGCTCCCTGTCGTGTCCGACTCTTTGCAACCCCATGAATCACAGCGCTCCAGGCTCCCTGTCCATCACCAACTCCCGGAGTTCACTCAGACTCGCGTCCATTAAGACAGTGATGCCATCCAGCCATCTCATCCTCGGTCGTCCCTTCTCCTCCTGCCCCCAATCCCTCCCAGCATCAAAGTCTTTTCCAATGAGTCAACTCTTTGCATGAGGTGGCCAAAGTACTGGAGTTTCAGCTTTAGTATCATTCCTTCCAAAGAAATCCCAGTGTTGATCTCCTTCAGAATGGACTGGTTGGATATCCTTGCAGTCCAAGGGACTCTCAAGAGTCTTCTCCAACACCACAGTTCAAAAGCATCAATTCTTTGGCGCTCAGCCTTCTTCACAGTCCAACTCTCACATCCATACATGACTACTGGAAAAACCATAGCCTTGACTAGACAGACCTTAGTTGGCAAAGTAATGTCTCTGCTTTTGAATATGCTATCTAGGTTGGTTGTAACTTTTCTTCCAGGGAGTAATCATCTTTTAATTTCATGGCTGCAGTCACCATCTGCAGTGATTTTGGAGCCCCCCATTTTGGGGGGCTGAAAGTGTTTCCACTGTTTCTCCATCTATTTCCCATGGAGTGATAGGACCGGATGCCATGATCTTCGTTTTCTGAATGTTGAGCTTTAAGCCAACTTTTTCACTCTCCTCTTTTACTTTCATCAAGAGGCTTTTAGCTTCTCTTCACTTTCTGCCATAAGGGTGGTGTCATCTGCATATCTGAGTTTATTGATATTTCTCCCGGCAATCTTGATTCTAGCTTGTGTTTCTTCCAGTCCAGCATTTCTCATGATGTACTCTGCATATAAGTTAACTAGGCAGGGTGACAATATACAGCCTTGACATGCTCCTTTTCCTATTTGGAACCAGTCTGTTGTTGTATGTCCAGTTCTAACTGTTGCTTCCTGACCTGCATACAGATTTCTCAAGAGGCAGGTCAGGTGGTCTGGTATTCCCATCTCTTTCAGAATNCCCAAAATAAAGTCTGACACTGTTTCCACTGTTTCCCCATCTACTTCCCATGAAGTGATGGGACCGGATGCCGTGATCTTCATTTTCTGAATGTTGAGCTTTAAGCCAACTTTTTCACTCTCCTCTTTCATAAGCAGGGTGACAATATACAGCCTTGACATACTCCTTTTCCTATTTGGAACCAGTCTGTTGTTCTATGTCCAGTTCTAACTGTTGCTTCCTGACCTGCATATAGGTTTCTCAAAAGACAGCTCAGGTGGTCTGGTATTCCCATCTCTTTCAGAATTTTCCACAGTTTTTTGTGATCCACACAGTCAAAGGCTTTGGCATAGTCAGTAAAGCAGAAATAGATGTTTTTCTGGAACTCTCTTACTTTTTCCATGATCCAGCGGATGTTGGCAATTTGATCTCTGGTTCCTCTGCTTTTTCTAAAACCAGCTTGAATATCTGGAAGTTCATGTTTCACGTATTGCTGAAGCCTGGCTTGGAGAATTTTGAGCATTACTTTGCTAGCATGTGAGATGAGTGCAATTGTGCAGTAGTTTGAGCATTCTTTGGCATCGCCTTTCTTTGGGATTGGAATGAGAACTGACCTTTTCTAGTCCTGTGGCCACTGCTGAGTTTCCAATTTGCTGGCATATTGAGTGCAGCACTTTCACAACATTTTCAGGATTTGAAATAGCTCCACTGGAATTCCATCACCTCCACTAGCTTTGTTCGTAGTGATGCTTTCTAAGGCCGGCTTCACTTCACATTCCAGGATGTCTGGCTCTAGGTGAGTGATCACACCATCATGATTATCTGGATGGTGAAGATTTTTTTTTGTACAGTTCTTCTGTGTATTCTTGCCACCTCTTCTTAATATCTTCTGCTTCTGATAGGTCCATACCTTTTCTGTCCTTTATTGAGCCCATCTTTGCATGAAATGTTCCCTTGGTATCTCTAATTTTCTTGAAGAGATCTCTAGTCTTTTCCATTCTGTTGTTTGCCTCTATTTCTTTGCACTGATAACTGAGGAAGGCTTTCTTATCTCTCCTTGCTATTCTTTGGAACTGTGCATTCGGATGCTTATATCTTTCCTTTTCTCCTTTGCCTTTAGTTCTGCATAGTCATTCTATTATGTGTCGTTGACTAAATCAGAAACTCTTTAAGGGCAAAGTAGTTTTCTTAAATTGCATTTCCAATGCTCTGCTAGGAATGATAGTTCAAATAAATATTTGATGATATTGATACAAATATTTTATACATATCACACTTCAGTAAGCCTATAAATTATCCTAGGTAACTTTATTCAGAAGATCCTATGAAGTGTTAGGCACTGTTCTTTCAGAAAGTTATTGTTGCTGTTATTAGTAAAATTATTATTGTTTAAGTGGTCACAATAACTGTATGAGTTAGTACTCTCATTTTGTAGAGTGTCTGAGTCTCAGAGAAGCAAAAGCCTGATTCTAGCACATACAATTCACAAGTGGCAGAAATGAAAGTTCAGATATCTCAACTCCAAGAATAGAGCTTTTCCAGAACTTTCTCAGAAATAGGCAGATAAAACTTAAGAGCTGTGCCTGGGGCAGCAGATTGGGTCAAGAGCCCTCACAGGGACCCATTTCTTCAGAGGCCTTGGTGGGAAGAATCTCATAGGAAATGTGAATTCGCATAGGGTAGCCAAGTAGTGGAGAATGTGAAAGCACATGGCTTTCAGGCAGCACGCTCTCCCCAGCTTTCCCAGTCTGCCTTCCCCAGGAGGAGAAGAGTTGGGCTGAAATTGCCCTCGATCACTTGACTTCTTTTTTTACTGAGTCCCCCTGGCCTAGTCTCAGATAGCAGTGACAGAAGGTCACCCAGTAAAACACTTTTTAGCCAATTCAGCAAGACCATTTGTGGGTAAAAATGATAACCGGGTGGAAAAACCTAGCATCTTTTGTAATTCAAGTAGTGGATTTATAATGCTGTGTTAGTTTCAGGTGCACAGCACAGTGAATCATATATATATATACATACATATATATACACACACACACACACATATAAGGGGCTTCCCTGGTGGCTCAGAGGTTAAAGCGACTGCCTGTAATGCGGGAGACCTGGGTTCGATCCCTGGGTCAGGAAGATCCCCTGGAGAAGGAAATGGCAACCCACTCCAGTATTCTTGCCTAGGAAATCCCATGGATGCAGGAGCCTGGTGGCCTACAGTCCACGGAGTCACGAAGAGTCGGACAAAACTGAGCGACTTCACTTCACTTCACTTCATACATACATACATACATACTTATATAAATCACATGTTCTTTACCCATTCATTTATAGATGGATACTTAAGTTGCTTCTGAGTCTTGGCTATTGTGAATAATGCTGATATGAATATTGAGGTGCATGTATCATTTTGAATTACAGTTTTCTCCATGTTTATGCCCAGGCAGGAGTGGGGTTGCAGTATCACATGGTAGCTCTACTTTTAGTTTTTTTTTTTTTTTTACTTTAGTCATTTAAACAGTTTTATTTATTTTTTATTTTATTTTATTTTATTTTATTTTGTATTTATTTATTTATTTATTTATTTATTTTTATTTTTTTTTTTTAAGGAACCTCTGTGCTGGCTGCACACATTTACATTCCACCAACAGTATAGGATGGTTTCCTTTTCTCCACACCTTCTCCAACATTTATTATTTGTAAACTTTTTGATGATGGCCAATCTGATTGGTGTGAGATGATACCTAATTGTAGTTTTGACTTGCATTTCTCAAATAATTAGCGATGTTGAGCTTCTTTTCATATGCCTTTGGCCATCTATATGTTTTTGGAGAAATATCGATTTAGATCTTTCCATTTTTAAAAAACTGGCTATTTTTGATGTAGTGTTTTGGGTGCTCTTGATGCAGTTGTAGTCTGAATATGAAGCTTCAGAGACCTTCTGGGAAAAAAAGCCATTTAGATCAAACCCATGACCATATGGGCTTCCCTGGTAGCTCAGTTGATAAAGAATCCACCTGCAATGCAGGAGACTCCAGTTTGATTCCTGGGTCAGGAAGATCTTCTGGAGAAGGAATAGGCTACCCACTCCAGTATTCTGGGCTTCCCTTGTGGCTCAGCTGGTAAAGAATCTGCCTGCAATGTGGGGGACCTGGGTTCGATTCCTGATTTGGGAAGATCCCCTGGAGAAGGGAAAGGCTACCCACGCCATTATTCTGACCTGGAGAATTCCATGGACTCTACAGTCCATGGGCTCGCAAAGAACACAATTGAGTGACTTGTACTTCATATGACCATATGGCTGTGAGAAGAATCCAACATCAAAATGACAGAAAAATATATGGAGTGCTTTCCTTATTGTTGTTCCTTTAGAAAGAATCCAGGATCTTTTATGGTACATACGGAAACAAGTCTAAGAGAAAAATTGGAAAACATGGGGGAAGGAGAGTGGTTACGGTTTTCAACACATGAAAAATTTAGTTGTGAGGATGCTGAAAGACTTATTTATTCAATTAATGATGAGGAAGTAATAATGTTAATTATAGCTAATGCATATTAAAAACTAACTTTGTGACAGAGTCTGTGGATTCTATTGAAAATCCTGTTAAATATTGGTGAAATTTTTAAAAAATGGATGATTTTGCTCATGAAATTTTCGATCTAATGAAAGATTTTTAAACAAATAAGCACACAAAATAAATATATGATTTATTTATGAGCTGTGAAGGAAGAAAGGGATGTTATGGTATTACGCTATTATGCTAAAATAATAAGAAATGTGAAAATCAGATTAGAGGTCAGAAAGGCATGAGATCTGATACGAACCTTGGAGTGCAGGAAACTAGACCCAGTGGAAAGAGTCTAGGTGTGTGGTGGGCATAGGAAAAGAAAAAGATATTAAATGTATGGAGATAAAGTTCTGTTGAAGTTCTCAAATGGCTGGATAGGGAGCTGCCAGCTTGGGAAGAATTATCAAAAATGAGAACACTGTTTACTCATGTGAAGTCAAACAGCTACAAATTATTTTCCCGAGACTCTCCGGAGCTGGGAGTCCTCTTCCTGACCCAGCATGCGCAGTCAGGGGCAGGTACAAAGTCTTTATGGAGGAGGGGGGTACCATGGTCATCTCCAACATGGCCTTACACAAGACTATATGTGACTTGAATGACAGAATTCATATTTCCTGTGAAATAAGCCTAAATTCCCAAACATCTGAAAAATATGTCCTCCAGGAACCATTTTATGAACCACCAGAGAACTCTGATCAGCCTCAGAGACCGCAGGTTGGCTGGTTGTGTTATGAGTCACTAACCTCCAGGATTCACTGACCCCCTTCAGAGGAGCGGGGACAGCCATGGCAAACTGCTCCCCGAGAACAGCATCAGGAACGGTTCTGCAGAAGGTGCCAGTTTGTTTCTGGTGGAGTTCACGTTCTTTGGCGTTGGAGTGAAAGATCAGTGGGGGACAGGCTGGTGGCAGTCTGGAGTGACTGTCAGTGGGAACTGGCCCAGCATATAATTATATCATGAGTCAAGCTCTCTCCAGGGATGTAAGATGACTAGAGGAAAATGAAATAACATTATATCCCACATGAATAGAGGCACTGGTGGAGAAAGCTGACTCCTGAGAAAGAATACTCAGGCTAAGAAGTTTCCCAGGACTTAAATGTCTTATGATTTGTCCCTGTGCCCCTTCTCTTAAAAATAAAGAGATAATATGGACACAAAGCATGCCTCCGCTTTAAACCCGGAGACACGGATGACCAGACAATCCACTTAGATAGATAACCTTGATGACAAAAACGTCATTTAGCTGGAAAACTTCTTGTCTTATATAGTTCCAACAGAGCACTGTTTATTCAGGAAGACATTATACTGACAAATGTTGTGGTAGGAATTAAAAAATATTTTTTTCCTTGCTAAACCACTTCCAAAGGTATATTTTTATGGATCCAGGAATAGCAGCCTGTTTGTCTTGCTCGTGTTGGTTTTCCCTCTTGTTTCTTTTTGGTCAACATCCAAAGAATTAGCCTCTTTGCAGAGTGGTGCTGTAGTATGAATGGTGCCTGCTTCCCAGATGATATAATTAGCCAGGGGACTTTTGATCAGTTCACCAAAGAAAAACAGTTATGGGGCAGCTTGGGTTATGTGGTTAGAGACATCAAAATAAGAGTGACACCCTTTTAAAGATGACTTTCAAATAGGGTTATTTTAGACAGAAACTGCAGAAACAAGGAAATGCTGTGAGTGGGAAAGAATAAATTGATTTTTATATTTACCTGCCCTTACTCATTAGCAATGGTCACAAGAGAAACAAGCAGTAACGTAAAATTTGTGGCAGAATCTGGGAGATCAGTGAAAGTGCGAGGTGGAGGCTGACCTATAGTCTTCTGGACATCAGTCAACATAAGTTTTTCTCTGTTCAGTGTTCAATTTAAACATTAAAATACTTTACTTAGTGGTTGAAGTAGAAAAAGGAGAAATATTTTAAAGAGACTCTGAATTTTGCTTTCATATTTACCTCTGGGAGGTGTTTGTCCTTACTGGGAATTTTTTCTTTTAATTAGAAACAAAAAATCATCTTGCCAATGCAGGAGACACAAGATATGTGGATTTGATCCGTGGGTCAGGAAGATTCCTGGGAGGAGGGCATGGCAACCGACTCCAGTATTCTTGCCTGGAAAATCCCTTTGACAGAGGAGCCTGGTGGGCTACAGTCCATGGGGTCACAAAGAGTCAGCTACAACTGAACATGTGTAATAGGATTAAAGAGAACACACCTACATATCATCATCCTGGGAAACAAAGATGGAGGTGATTGGCATTGATATCACTCCTGTGCTAATATCCCTGAAATGATGGTACCAAAGCAGTCAGTCAACATTTACTGGTTGCCTATTGATATTTATGTGTTTACTATGAGTGAGGACTAGAGCCTTGTAGAATTCGAAATGAAGGGCCTTGTAAGAAGAAGTCTGGTCGATGTACAGTGTTCTGTTTCTTAATGCAAGGCTGTGGCAGTAGCAGGTATGAACAGTTCTCTTTCTCCCTTCCTTACTCCTATTCAACCCACTGAAAACCTCCTCTGTGATGATAGGTGTGTTTAGAATGTGTCGCTAACTGGTCTAAATGGGTCATCAAATGGGACTCCATCTTTCTCACCATCTCTCATGGATCATAATAGTTTTAATTTAATTCCAGCCATTAGAGATTTAGTTCTTTGACTATTACGGGAATTTCCCATTTTCAAAGTCATCTATTGCCATATTTCTTCTCCGACAATTTGTTTTTTGCATTTGACATTTCTGAAATTAAGATATATCTTGAAATTAAATTGATTGATGTGTGTGTAACCTGAGAGTGCTTTCATCCCCCTTAAACAGGTTAGGAATGAATGAAATTGATTTAATATTGAGGAAATAAGGTAGCTAAGTCGATGAGACAAAGGGCCTTGCAGTGTGTTATGAACTGAATTGTGCCTCTCCAAGATTTGTAACTTCAAGACTTAACCCCCAGTACCTCAGCATATGACTATGCTTGAAAACAGTCTTTAAGGAGGTAAGCTAAGATCATTCAGGTAGGCACTAATCCCGGATGACTGGTTTCCTTAAAGATTAGGATGCAGACACACACAGAGGGAAACCCATATAAAGACACAGGAAGAAGGTGGTCATCTACAAACTAAGAAGTGTGTGTTATTCCCTCTGTCATGTCCGACTCCTGGTGATCCCACGCGTTATGGCCTGCCAGGCACCTCTGTCCATGGAATTCTCTAGGCAAGAATACTGGCATGGATAGCCATTCCCTTCTCCAGGAGATCTTCCCAACCTCGGGACCAAACTTGTATCTTCGGTGTTGCAGGCAGATTCTTTACTATCTGAGCCAGCAGGGAAGTCCAAGCTGAGAAGAGGGGTGCCGTGAAAGGAATACACTCCCAGGAATTCCCTAGCAGTCCAGTGGATAGGACCCTGCGCATGCTCGGACAAGGGCGTGGCTTCAGTCGCTGGTGAGGGAACTAAAATCATGCAGGTCACGTGGCATGGCCAAAACAAAACGAACAGAAAAACCCCTCACTCCTGTTGACACTTTGATCTTGGACTTCTAGTCTCCAGAAACATGAGCACAGGCATCGCTGTTGTTTAAACCATCCAGTCTTCGGTACTTTGTTGTGATCTTCCTGACAAGTGAATATAATGTGTTATCAGTTAAAGACCAAAAGGAAGAGAGCGTGATAGGTAAGTGAAGCCATGGGAAGAGACTCATGGGATCAGGAAGACACAGAGGGAGAATGAAGGAGAATTTCAGATACTCTGGATCTAAATGTTAAAGACTGACCATCTCCCAGAAAACAGATTTTTATACAAAGTTCCTGTTCTAACTTTACAAATGACAGCAACGTATAGTACATGGACAATTATCCTTAGTATTATCATTTTGCTTTTTCATCAAAAATCAGCCCTCTCAAGAGGCCTTCTCCATCTCTAGAACTTTGTTCTGACTGGTCCGTTTTCTCCTTCCCCTTTCACCGTATTGTGGCTGTTTCTATATAAAGCTAAAATAACAGATCAGTCCTGTCAAGTCAGTTGGGAAAAATAGATAACTCAGATTGGTTGGTAACATCCAGGCACAATCAGAGACACTGTCCTGAAAAAAGTCTTGATTTCATTTCCCTTTTCCAAGATTTTTTTCCCCTTAATATTATCTTTTAAATATTGTCAAAGCATTATTTATAGGATCTCTGCAAAATAGCTTTAGATGCTTTTGGTGGAGGAGATGTGGTAGGGAATCAAATTAGATTGGGTCACAAGGGAAAGTGTCTGTAAGAAATATGAATGGGACCCAGGGGAAATGAAAATTGAAGAGAAACCAGACTTGAGTTGCAAATTCTCTATTTTGCCAAATTGGACTTGGATTATGTCATCATATGCAATTTCAAGGAATGGGCAAAGCAAGTTGGATTAAAAAAAAAGTGATCTGATTCATTTCCCAAAGCATAAATTGAACCAGAGGGAGAATTTTCTTGGATGCAAAATAAATGTTCCTAATATCTTTTCCCCCAATTATTCATTCTCATGAGCCTTATTGCTTTTAATTCTAAATGAGATGCAAAATGCTGGAATTACCTAAAGATAATCATTTCTAGGTTATGCATAATTCCTCACACCTTGGTGTTAATATTATTTTATTACACTCAACTAATGGTTGAATCATTAATCTCCTTGTTAATAGTTGCAGTATATATACCATATGTCTGTATATTTTCTTCTCACTTATAATTATATTTTAAATTTCTTCTGTGCTTCCTAAAAGGCATAGCACAGTCCTAAGTACTTTGTAGATGTATCAGTTTGATGTTGCTATGTAGCAAACCACTTTAAAGTAAGTACTTTTAAAACAATAAAAAGTTATTTAGCTCAGGATTCTGTGAATTAGCAGTTTAGGCTGGGCTCCCTTGGCAATACTGTGCCAGGCAAGGGTGATTGGCTCTGGGGTTCATTCGTGCTTCTGCTGTCAACGGTTTAAATCGCTGAGGGCTGCCTGATTGTTGGCTGAGTTGCCTCACTTCTCCCTGTGGTCCCTTAACCAGCAGGGCTGACTGGCTTTGTTCTCATGATACCTGGGTTCCAAGAGCAAAAACCAGATAAGCTTCAGTGCACAGGCACTTTTCACGACTTTGCTTGCATCACCTTTACTAACATCCTATCAACCATAAGCAGTCACTTGGCTAAGCCCAGAGTCAGTGACAGAGAGGAGTGGCAAAGGGTATGGACACAGGAGAGGGATAAAACTGGGGCTGTTACTCCATAAGCAAGCATTCAAAAAAATCATTAGCATCTCCAACTCTGGATAGGAATTTGAGTCAACTCTGGGAGCCGGGCGTGCTACAGTCAACAGGGTCGCAAAGAGGGGGACGGGGCTTAGCGACTGAACAATAACAAAGTAACGAGAGTCCTAGTTTTCCCTACTTTCCTAATTCAGTGTGCAGACAAGTATCGTAACTCTTGCCATCGTTCAAATGATTCATTTTTCTTCTGAGAGCAAGAAGTAACAGGAAACTTGGTATGGGTTAAATGTTTGGGTCTCTGTTCCCCCTTGCCTCCACCCTGCCCCCCTACATGTGTTGAAACCTTGACTCCCAGTGAAGCTGTCTTTGAAGATGGGTCCTCTAAGGAAGTAATTAAAATTAACAAAGGGTGGGGCCTTTTTCTGCTAGAATTCCTGTCCTTATAAGAAGAGACAGCAGAGTATGCAGTCACGTAACACAAAGGCAACATAAAAGCTAGGAAGAGAGGTCTCAGTAGAAAACAAATTTGCTGCCAACTAGATCACGGATTTCTAGCCTCCAGAAGTGTGAGGGAAAAAAACGTCTGTTGTTTGTCACCCAGTCAGTAGTATTTTATTACGGCAGCTTTTTCACTGTTGTTGTTGCTAAGTTGTCTCCAATTCTTTGTGACCCCAAGGACTGCCAGGCTCCTCCGTCCTTTACCATCTCTGGGATTTGCTCAAATTCATGCCCATTGAGTTGGCGATGTTATCTGACCATCTCATCCTCTGCCACCTCTTTC
The DNA here is from genome assembly GCA_006410675.1 of Oreotragus oreotragus. Classification (NCBI taxonomy): domain Eukaryota; kingdom Metazoa; phylum Chordata; class Mammalia; order Artiodactyla; family Bovidae; genus Oreotragus; species Oreotragus oreotragus. The sequence goes on along the minus strand of SJYX01020553.1, from coordinate 160,644 downwards.
TCTTTTGCCTTCAATCTTTGACAGCATCAGGAGTCTGAAGAGGCATCAGAGCCTGGACAGGAAATGGCATTTCTACTAGAGTGCTTCCTGCTCTTCTTACCTAAACTCTACTTTTTCCTTTCTATTCCAGCTTCTTTATTTTTTATTTATTTATTTTTTATTTATTTATTTTTAATCTGACTTTTTTTTTTTGTATTTATTTATTTTTTTACATGAACTCCCAAACATGAACCCCACTCCCACCTCCCACCCCACATCTTCCCTCCAGATCATCCCCATACACCAGCCCCAAGCATCCTGCATCCTGCATTGAACATAGACTGGCAATTCATTTCTTACATGATAGTATACATATTTCAATGCTATTCTCCCAAATCATCCCTCCCTCTCCCTCTCCTTCTCCCTCAGAGTCCATAAGTCCGCTCTACACATCTGTATCTCTTTTGCTGTCTTGCATACAGGGTCCTCATTACCATCTTTCTAAATTCCATATATATGTGTTAGTATACTGTATTGGTGTTTTTCTTTCTGGCTTACTTCACTCTGTATAATTGGTTCCAGTTTCATCCATCTTATTAGAACTGATTCAAATGTATTCTTTTTAATGGCTGAGTAATACTCCATTGTGTATATGTACCACAGCTTTCTTATCCATTCATCCGCTGATGGACATCTAGGTTGTTTCCATGTCCTGGCTATTATAAACAGTGCTGCAATGAACATTGGGGTACATGTGTCTCTTTCTATTCTGGTTTCCTCGGTGTGTATGCCCAGCAGTGGGATTGCTGGGTCATAAGGCAGTTCTATTTGCAATTTCTTAAGGAATCTCCACACTGTTCTCCATAGTGGCTGTACTAGTTTGCATTCCCACCAACAGTGTAAAAGTGTTCCCTTTTCTCCCAAATTCATCACCTCCAGGCAAATTCATTGCCTCCAGGCCTGGTGCTTGGTCTAGCTGATGAAGAGTTTGACAGTGCAGAGTATGTATGGCCAGGTAGAAAGTTAAATATTCTTTTTTTTTTTTTTAACCAAGATAAAAGTTGACCCTTATCAAACCAATCCAGAAGAAAATGACAAGGAGGCACTGACAAAACTGTACTGCACACATCTAGGGGCTTTTAATCCATGTGGGAGGCATTTGTTGTTGTTCAGTAGCTGTCATATCCTACTCTTTGTAACCTCATGGACTGCAGCGCACCAGGCTTCCCCGTCCTTCACTATCTCCCAGAGTTTGCTCAGATTCATGTCCATTGAGTCAGTGATGCCATCCAACCATCTTTTCTCTTCTTGCCCTCAGTCTTGCCTAGCATCAGGGTCTTTTTCAATGAATTGACTCTTTGTACCAGGTAGCCAAATATTGGAGGTTCATTCAGTATCACTCCTTTCAGTGAATATTCAGTGTTGATTTCTTTTAGGATTGACTTTTTTGATCTTGTTTCTCCAGCACCACAGTTTGAAAGCATCAGTTCTTAGGTGCTCAGCCTTCTTTATGGTCCAACTCTCACATCTGTATATGACTACTGGAAAAATCATAACTTTGACTATATAGACCTTTTGTTGGCAAAGTAATGTCTCTGCTTTTTCATGTGCTATCTAGGTTTGTTATAGCTTTTCTTCCAAGGAGCAAGTGTTTTTTTCATTTCTTGGCTGCAGTCCCATGGAAGGCATTTAGGAGGGATGAGCAAAGGAGGAAGCTTTGACTCAGGATGAATACAATAAACCAAGTAGCATTTCTGAGAGTGGATGGTCATTAGTTGACAAGGGGCATCTAGGTTTAAAGGTGAGGCGGGGGGGCGATGGATTTCAGGACTTTTAAAGGTCTTACTTGTGATATTACCAATTGCCTGAGACACTTCAACTTGGTCCTTTACATTCTTTTATGAATCAAAACCAGTGTGAATTCTCTGATTTCTTGAGTAAAGGGTACAGAATAAGAGGAAATTTACATTATTAAAACATGCGAACACCCCCAAACACTTGACACTGTGTGGAAAAGAAGCCTCTATTATGCAAATAATCAGAGTCTTTGTCTCATCTGAATGAATTTATTTGAAGAGAGTTTGGATTAAGAGGATGTGGGAAGTCTAAAAGGACACATCATTGTTTGCTCTTTAGAGGAAAGAGTCCAGAGCAATTACATAAGCCACCAGGCAATTAGAGACCCTGAGGGAACTCTGGTGACACTTTTTGGCTTTAGTAGAGAGTGACTGGAAAAAATGAGTCCAGCATGGCTAGTCCAGGAAATCTCAGACCACTTTGCCTTTGGGTACCTCTCACCCGAGTACCAAACAGTGGTGTCTCGGAGTCTGTATGTGGCCATGAAGCGACATCATTTTCTCCACGTCCTGGTGAAGCCTAGGAACTGTATTATGCAGGGGGAATAGCCCTGGGATGGAACATCAGTTTGAAAGATATGTAGCGGGGGAAAAAAAAGACGAATCTGACTTTGGGCATTGTAAATCCCAAGTTGTGGCCCATAGCCTGTGGAAGTGATGGTAACTGGGCATCTGGCTTAGTGAGCTCCTTAGAGCCTGAGGCTCATGGGCTCAGCGGCACTGGCTAGAGTCCTGCTAAATTCATTTTCCTTCTCACAGGGAAACATTCCCTTCAGGGGTTCAAGGCCACCATGCTGTGCGTATGTGTCCATGTCACTGGGCAAGAGTGTGATTGGTCAGCAGAAGCCAGAGTCGCGGCTGTCAGGTGAGCTCACTGGAATGTCTCTGGGGTGGTTTGGCTGGATCACCACAAATCCAGAAGAGAACTGAAAGCAAAGGAAGCCCAGTCACTTCTTGATGACTTCAACAGCTGTGGATACACAGTTCGGATAATTCAAGTTCAGACTCTTTTCCTTACTAGTTGATCTTTCTCATGAATAACTTAGATAATGACCCTCTTGACTTAATCTTTTTCTAAGTATGGGCATAGCTTGTTTTATTGTGCTTTAGTTTTTATGCTTCCCAGATATTGCGTTTTGTTTTTTAACAAATTAAAGGTTTGTGGCAATTCTGCATGGACTAAGTCTAATGGCGCCCCTTTTCCCAACACTGTTGAGTCATTTCGTGTCTCTGTATCACATTTTGGTGATTCCAGCAATATTTCAGACTGTTTCATTATTACTGTTTTGGTGATCTGTGATCAGTGATATTTGGTGTTACTTCTGTGGCCCACTGAAGGCTCAGATGATGGCAAGCATTTTTAACAAAAAATATTTTTTTAAGTCTGTACGTTGGTTTTTAGACGTAATGCTATTGCACCATTAGTAGACAATAGTGTAGTATAAACATGACCTTTATATGTGCTGGGAAACAAAAAGAAATTTATGTGACACACTTTATTGCAATATTTGCTTTATTGCTGTGGTCTGGAACAGAACCTGCAACATCTCACAGGTCTGTCCTATAGTCATTAGGATGAATCTAAGTGTATCAAGTCAAAGACTTCCCTGGTGGTACAGTGGATAAGAATCCACCTGCCAGTGCAGGAGACAAGGGTTCAATCCCTGGTCCGGAAAGATTCCACATTCCTAGGAGCAACTAAGTCTAGGCGTCACAGCTACTAAACCTGTGCTCTAGAGTTCTCAAGCCACAGCTACTGAAGCCTGTGCGCCTGGAGGCTGTGCTCTCCAACAAGAGAAGCCTCTGCAATGAGATGTTCACGCACCTAAATGAAGCATAGTCCCTGCTTGCCGCAACTAGAGAAAACCCGCAGGCAGCAACGAAGACCCAGTGCAGCCATAAATAAATAAGAAGTTGTTGAGTCAGATAATAAATCTATCACTTGCATTTGATTTCTATAAACAAGTGTTTCAGTATGCCCCAATATAAAACCCACTCATTACATTGTTTATTCATGTTACTCTTTTTTATAAGTAAACTGTGATTTAGAACAGTTTTAGATTTTTAGAAAAAATTTAAAAATAGAACAGAGACCTACCATAAATCCTCTACCTAATTTCCCCTATTATTGACATCTAACAATGTGGTTCACTTGTTAACAATGAATGAATGAATGAATATTGATAGACTACTGTTAACTAAAACCCTTAGTTTTCTGAGATGTCCTGTGTTTTTAATTAATATCTTTTTTCTGCCTAGTACACCACATTGTGTTCAGATATCATGTCTCCTTAGTCTCCCCTCAGAAGTGACAGTTTCACAGGCTTTCCTTGTATTTGATGACCTTGATGGCTTTGAGGAGGACTTGCCTACTTGTTTTGTAGAATGGCCCTACATTACAATTTGGTTGAAGTTTTCACTCCTGAGTAGACTGAGGACTTATTGCTGTTGCTATAAGTCCTTGATTATCTGGCTGAGGTGATGTTTGTTAGGTTTCTTTGTTGCAAAGTTATCCTTTTTTCCCTCTTTTACATACTGTACACTTTGGAAGGTAGTCTTTACGTTCTCCCTCCTTGAGGGTGGAGTATCTACAAAAATTGGGGTATTTCATGGGAGATTTGTTTCCTCTCTTTTGTGTATTTATTAATACTTACTTATTTAATCCTTTATTTATATTAGCATGGACTCATAAAAATCTATTTTCTACTTTTGGTTATCATTCATTGTTACTTCATTTATTCTGTTCCTTAAATTATTTCACTATTGGATACTACATACCCCTGATTTTTTTAGCAGTTCTTTACCATCTGCTATAAATGCTTTATTTTCTTGGGCTCCAAAATCACTGCAGATGGTGACTGCAGCCATGAAATTAAAAAAAATGCTTGCTCCTTGGAAGGAAAGCTATGACCAGCCTAGACAGCACATTTAAAAGCAGAGACATCACTTTGCCAACAAATGTCCATATAGTCAGACTTATGGTTTTTCCAGTAGTCATGTAAGGATGTGAGAGCTTGGCCATAAAGAAGGCTGATTGCTGAAGAACTGATGCTTTTGAACTGTGCTGCTGGAGAAGACTCTTGAGAGTCCCTTGGACAGCAAAGAGATCAAACCAGTCCTTCTTAATGGAACCCAGTCCTGAATATTCATTGAAAGGACTGATGCTGACGCTGAAGCTCCAATACTTTGGGCATCTGATGCAAAGAACTGACTCGTTGGAAAAGACTCTGCTAGTGGGAAAGATTGAGGGCCAGAGGAGATGGGGGTGACAGAGGATGAGGTGGCTGGATGGCATCACCGATTCAACAGACATGAGTTTGAGCAAACTCTGGGAGATAATGAAGGACAGGGAAGTCTGGTGTACTGCAGTCCATGGGGTTGCAAAGAATCTGACATGACTGAGTGACTGAAAAACAATAAATGCTTTAGGATCATCTTTTATATTTCCTGTCCCAGTCCTAAAATGAACCATTTCTTGGAGGAGCACTGGTTCCTTTTATTGCAGAATGATAATAGAAATCAGGATCCGGGAGCTGGGTGTATCCCTTGTTATCAGACGTCTTTGCTTCTTGGCTCTCTCGGCTAAAGAGTAAGGAAATAGATATATGTGAATTCTAACCCGTGTATAGACACACACCTATAAATGTTTCTATATGTAACCACTTGTATTTATATTAAGCTAAACTTGAGCTCACACTGATGCTTTCAATGCTAATCATAACCACAGAGATTTTTCTAGCCTCTCTCCTTACTTATCCATAAAATCCCACTTCAACAGCTAGATACCTGTTCTCTGCCATCCACCATCCATTTTCTTAATTGTTCAGTTCCAGTATACACAGATGAAAGTATCAGGTTTGTAGATTTATACCCTCTTGGCAAACAACTTTATTTAGTAGAATTCAGTGATTATATGCCATCCCTTTTGTCTCTCATCTTATGGACTCAAATCATTTCCAAATTTACTGGGTCAGCACCATTTTCCCCCATCCTGTACCGTGAGGTTGTGTCTTGCATTTGTAATTCAGTTTGTTTCTCTTATCACAGTCTTGCAGCCCTTTCTAGGATCTCCAATCTTGTAAAGAATTAAAAAAAATTTGTGTACATTACAGTTTACTCAGTGCTATAAAGTTCCATAGGTTTTGGCAAATGTCCGTGTCATATATCCACAATTACAGTGTAGCTTATAATAACTTCATTGCCCTAAAACAACCTCAGTTACACTGATTCAACTATCTTACCTCCCCCCAAACTTTTTTCAACTGCTGCAATTTTTATTGTATATAATTTTACCTCTTCTAAAACATTATATAAGTGGAATGATGTGGCATGTAGCCTTTTCAGATTGCCTTCTTGTAATTAGCAATTTAAATTTAAGGTTCATCCATGTCTTTTCGTAGCTTAATTTCACGGAATAACATTCCATTTTATGAATATACCACAGTTTGTCCATTTATCTATTGAAGGGTATCTTGCTTCCTTCCAGTTTGGGATGATTATGAACCTAGTATAACATCGATATGCAGGTTTTCCTGTGAATATAATTTACAAATCTTTTGGGTAAATACCTTGGAACTTGGTTGTTGGATCATTTGGTAAGACTATGTTTTGTCTTGTAAGAAACTGCCAAACTGTCTTCAAAAGTGGCTGCATCCTTCTAGCAACAAATGAGAGTTCTTGTTGCTCCACATCCTGCCAGCAACTGATACTGTCATACTTTTAGATTGTAGTCATATGCAGAGTATTATTTCATTGTTGTTTTAATTGCAGTTCTCCAATTACAGATGATGTTGAGCATCTTTTTTTTTTTCAATATGCATATATTCTTTAGTCATATACTAGATTCTTTGCCTTTTAAAAAATTTGGTTTCCTGTTTTCCTATTTTTTAAAGAATTTGTGTGTGTGTGCATGTATGTGTGTGTTTATTTTAGATACAATTCTATTATCTTGAGGTCCCCAACCTTTTTGGCATCAGAGACTGGTTTTATGGAAGACAATTGTTCACTTCCTGCTTTATAGCCGGGTTCCTAACAGGACATGGACTGGTACTGGTCTGTGGCCCAGGGGTTGTGGACCCTTGTTTTATCAGATATATATGCTACAAATATTTTCTCTAAATCTGTGGTTGTTTTTTCAATACTTTCTAGAAGTTTTGCAATTTTGAATTATACATTTAGTTTTTTGATTCATTTTGAGTTAATTTCTATGAAAAATGTAGGATATACATCTAGATGATAAGTTTTTTGTTTTTTGGTATATGGATGTCTATTTGTTATAGCTCCACTTGTTGAAAATGTAATCTTTTCTCTACTGAATTTCTTTGCTTTTTCTGTGTGGGTATATTTCTGGACTTTCTGTTCTCTTCTATTGATGTCAATATCTCATCTTTGTTAACACCAGACTACCTTGATTGGTGGTCGTGGTGGTGATTTAGTAGCTAAGTCACATCTGACTCTTGTGACCCCATGGACTGTATGTAGCCCACCAGGTTCTTCTGTCCGTGGCATTTTCCAAGCAAGAATACAGGAGTGAATTGCCATTCCTTCTCCAGGGGATCTTCCTGACCCAGAGATCAAACTGAGGTCTCCTGCATTGGAGGCCATCTCCTGCCTTGTAAGCGGATTCTTTACTAACTGAGCCACCGGGGAAGCCCACTATCTTGATTACATTAGTTAAATTTGAGTGTTGAATAACCACTGTATATCAGGGATACATTTCACTTAGTTGTAATTCTTTTTGCACATTGTTAGTTTCAATTTGCTAATATTTTGTTGGGTATTTTTTTATTGTCATGAGAGATATTGGTGTGTAATTTTCTTGTAATATCTTAATCTGGTTTTCATATCAGAGTGACACTTGTCTCATAGAGTGAATTAGTAAGCGTCCTCTCCCCTTCTATTTTCTGGAAGAGACTGTGCCTAACTTGTTGGTGAACATAGAATTGTTCGCAGTGTTCTTTTACTATCTTTTAATGTCATGTATTTATTTTTCATTTCTTATTGTTCTTTTTCTACCTTCTCTGGCTTTGACTGAACACTTCATGTGATTCCATTTTTTCTCTCTCAGCATATTGGTTTCACTTTTTAAAATTTTATTGTTTCCCTAGAGTTTGCAACATACATTTGCAACTAACCTAAGTCCATATGTTACTTCATCTGTGTAGTGCAAGTACCATAAAACAATGTAATTTCAATTCCTCTCCCTGTCCACGTCCCTTAAATATTACTTTAATTCATCTTACTTATCCATATGCTACAGTCAACCAATACATTATTACTATTATTTTAAACAAGTATCTTTTAGAAAAATTAAGAATAAGAAAGATAAAAGGATCAAGCTTATGTCTCTTATGTCTGCCTGCATTGACAGGTGGGTTCCTTACCAGTCGCACCACCTGGGAAGCCCCCATAGTGTATGCTTAACTTGAATTAAATTACATACAGCTTATTTAAAGCATAGATATCTATCTTATATGCTCAGATATCTATAATATAATATAATATATATATAAAGCATGCTGCTGCTGCTGCATTGCTTCAGTTGTGTCCGACTCTGTGCGACCCCATAGACGGCAGCCCACCAGGCTCCCCCGTCCCTGGGATTCTCCAGGCAAGAACACTGGAGTGGGTTGCCATTTCCTTCTCCAGTGCATGAAAGTGAAAAGTGAAAGTGAAGTCACTGAGTTGTGTCCAACTCTTAGAGACCCCATGGACTGCAGCCCACCAGGCTTCTCCGTCCATGGGATTTTCCAGGCAAGAGTACTGGAGTGGGGTGCCATTGCCTTCTCGAATGCATGAAGGTGAAAAGTGAAAGTGAAGTCACTCAGTCGTGTCCAACTCTTAGCGACCCCATGGACTGCAGCCTGCCAGGCTCCTCCATCCATGGGATTTTCCAGGCAAGAGTACTGGAGTCGGGTGTCATTGCCTTCTCCAATATAAAGCATAGATATCTAAAATATTATATATATATATATATATATATATATATATATGGGCTTATATGGGCTTCCTTGTTAGCTCAGATTGTAAAGAATCTGCCTGCAATGCAGGAGACCCAGGTTTGATCCCTGAGTCTGGAATATCCCCTAGAGAAGGGAATGGCTACCCACTTCAGTATTCTTTTCTGGAGAATTCCATGGACAGAGGAGCCTATGTATAGGCTTTCCAGGTGGCTCTTGTGGTAAAAAATACTGCCTGTCAATGCAGAAGATGTAAGAGATGCAGGTTTGATCCCTGGGTCTGGAAGATCCCCTGGAGGAGGGCATGGCAACCCACTCCAGTATTCTTTCCTGGAGAATCCCATGGACAGAGGAGTCTGGCAGGCTATAGTCCATAGGGTAGCAAAGAGCTGGACTTGACTAAGTGGCTTAGTAAGCACACATGCATGTATATATATATATATATGTATATGTATATCTGTGTGTGATCTGTGTATGTGTGGTAGTTGCTCAGTCTATGTTATATACAGCAAAGTATCTAAAATATAAAACTAGATTTCTACATTATATACTGAAACCAGGTCAGAGGGGTCAAGACCAGAGTGAGGATCTCAGTTAGGAATAGAGTAGCCTTAACATGTCTTCCTTCTTCTATGCTTATTCTAGGTTTCCCCCTACTTCCTTGGCCCTTCAGAAAAGACCACATTGAGCAAAAGAAGGGAGTAAAAAGAGAAGAATAAGGGGAAGAAAGGTCTGTGAAAATTGTTCTTTTTCACCCACAAAGAAGAGAGAAAAGTTGCTTGGAAATACAACCCTCTTCACTCTTGAATCTATTTTGATGATGTCTTAGGGTGCCCTTGAAAAAAATAAATGACATGTAAATGATCACTTCCTTCATGGGGATATGGATATGTGTTTGGTCTCTACAGTCAGTAGAGTATAGCCATCTCTGGTGTCAGGCTGTTTGACGTTCATCCTGGCACCACCATCTACCTGCTGTATGACTTTGTGTAAATTAATCCAATGTCATGTGCCTCACATCTTTCATGGGTAAAATATCCCTCAAAATATTATTGTATGGTTTAGATGAATATGGTGGTGGTGGTTTAGTTGCTAAGTCAATTTAACTCTTGCAATCCCATAAACTGTAACCCTCCAGGCTTGTCTGTCCATGGGGTTTCCCAGGCAAGGATACTGGATTGGATTGCCATTTTCTTCTCCAGGAGACCTTCCTGACCCAGGGATGGAATCCACATCTTCTGCAACGCAGGCAGATTCTTTACCACTGAGCCACCAGGGAATATATCTATGTTTGTCAGAACAGTGCTTGGTATGTCATAAGCACTTGATAAATATTAATGATTATTGTATCCTTTCCCTCTCCACTGTGTACACTTCAGCCCTAGTGGTATGAGGTGAGTTCTGTGACTTTCTCTCCACGGCTCATTCTCAGGTTTCCTAATCATAGAACTATAACAGCAGGTTAAGGGAAAGGAATGATTTTTTTGGGCCAGCCTTATATCTCACTTAAACTACTGGCATATAAATTTAAATCTAACTATAGAACTCTGAAGGTTTTGCCAATTTACTGAGTCCAGCAAATAGTTCCCTGTGTCCAGTGCCTACAGAGTAAGGCACAAAATGGACCTTTCTAGTTTGGCATTGGTTGTCCTGATAAAGTCCTCCTATTGCCTACCTATTCACCCTTTTCCTATATGAAATTATATTCTTTTTTCATTGCCTTTCAGGTAATTGTGGCATTTAGTTTTGAACCTTTTCCCAGAAGACCTCCAGGCTGTGGGGATATTTTAAAAATCTAATAAATGAAGGGAAATAAATATACAGATTTTAAAGTAAATGGGCCAACACCATTTGGAGAAAAAACCCAAAGTGACTGCCTGCTTGCTAGAACAGGAATAATTTTAGAACAGGTCAGTAACGTAAACAAAGTGAATGAAAACATTTTGCTTAGTGAATACACTGGGCGTATGTTTTCACCTTTCTCCTGAATCTTTGCTTCATAAGAGGAGTCTCACGACCATCTTCTGGTGAATAAAGTGCCTCCACCAGAAGCCAAGAAAGATTGGCTTTTGCTCCATTCACCTCTCAGGTGACCAAGACTCTGTGGCGGCTGTAATTTTCTTTTACTAGTTCCTTTGAGAAAGGTAATGTGCATATTATGGAGAAGGCAATGGCACCCCACTCCAGCACTCTTGCCTGGAAAATCCCATGGATGGAGGAGCCTGGTAGGCTGCAGTCTATGGGGTCGTGAAGAGTCAGACATGACTGAGCGACTTCACTTTGATTTTTCACTTTCATGCATTGGAGAAGGAAATGGCAACCTGCTCCAGTATTCTTGCCTAGAGAATCCCAGGGATGGGGGAGCCTGGTGGGCTGCCGTCTATGGGGTCACACAGAGTCGGACACGACTGAAGCGACTTAGCAGCAGTAGCAGCAATTGCATATTGAGTCTACAAAAATGGAGGAGCTCTCAATCTGCTTATAAACCTGCTTTTCCTTTGGCTGACTGGGTATGCCTTGGTGGGTTTAACTTCTGTCCTAAGCCCACTGTCCCTCCTTGACATAATTAAGTGGCTCTAGAAAGGCTAATCATATGAACATGCTTGTATCCAGTTGGCCACTCCAAGGTCAGAAAGCATATATGCTTCTTCCTTCCTTCATTTTACTAATGGAGTTAAAAAAAAGCAAAAACACTGTCTTCTTTAATAAGTGGGGCTGGGAAAACTGGACCACTACATGTAAAATAATGAAATCAGAACATCCTCCAATACCATATACAAAAATAAACCTAAAAATGGTCTGAAGACGCAAATATAGGACCTGAACCCATAAAACTCCCAGAGGAAAACACAGACTGAACATATTTTGACATGAGTTGTAGCAATATTTTTTTTGGACCTGTTTCCTAGAACAAAAGAGATAAAAGAAAAAATAATAAGTGGGACCCAATTAAGTTTAAAAGCTTTTGCACAGAAAGGGAAACTATCAGCAAAACAGAAAGACAGCCTACAGAATGGGAGAAAACACTTGTAAATGATATGACTGCTAAGGAGTTAATATTCGAAATATACAAACAGCTCATACAGCTCAATATCAAAAAACCCACAACCTCATTAAAAATGGATAGAAAACCTAAATAGCCATTTTTCCAAAGAAGACATACAGATGGCCAACAGGCATATGGAAAGACCCTCAATATCACTAGTCATCAGTTCAGTTCAGTTCAGTCGCTCAGTCGTGTCCGACTCTTTGCGACCCCATGAATCGCAGCACGCCAGGCCTCCCTGTCCATCACTAACTCCCAGGGTGCACTCAGACTCATGTCCATTGAGTCGGTAATGCCATCCAGCCATCTCATCCTCTGTCGTCCCCTTCTCCTCCTGCCTCCAATCCCTCCCAGCATCACAGTCTTTTCCAATGAGTCAACTCTTCGCATGAGATGGTGAAAGTACTGGAGTTTCAGCTTCAGCATCATTCCTTCCAAAGAAATCCCAGGGCTGATCTCCTTCAGAATGGACTGGTTGGATCTCCTTGCAGTCCAAGGGACTCTCAAGAGTCTTCTCCAACACCACAGTTCAAAAGCATCAATTCTTCGGCGCTCAGCCTTCTTCACGGTCCAACTCTCACATCCATACATGACCACAGAAAAAACCATAGCCTTGACTAGACGGACCTTAGTCAGCAAAGTAATGTCTCAGGGAAATGCAAATCAAAACCACAATGAGATATCAGCTCACACCTGTTTGATGTGACTGATGTAACAGAATGACTATTATCAAAAAGAACATAAATAACAAATGTTGGTGAAGATGTGAAGAAAAGGGAACTCTAATTCACTATTGTAAATGTAAAATTGGTGTAGGTTCTGTGGAAAATAGCAGCTCTTTGAGCTGTTGGAGATTTCTAAAAAAAAAAAAAAAACTAAACTAAACTAAAAATAGAGCTACTATATGATCCAACGATTCCATTACTGGGTATATATCTGAAAAACACAAAACACTAATTTGAGAAGATACACATGCCCCAGTGTGCATAGCAGCNTAAAAAAAAAAAAAAAACTAAACTAAACTAAAAATAGAGCTACTATATGATCCAACGATTCCATTACTGGGTATATATCTGAAAAACACAAAACACTAATTTGAGAAGATACACATGCCCCAGTGTGCATAGCAGCATTATTTATGATTTCCAAGATTTGGATGAATTTTAAGTGCCCATTAACAGATGAAGGGATATATACACCCATAGCCAATGGAATACTACTCAGTCACAAAAAAGAACGAAAATTTACCATTTGCAACAACATGGATAGTTGGAGGATATTATGCTGAGTGAAATAAGTCAGTCAGAGAAAGACAAATACTGTATGATATTACTTATATGTGTGATCTAAAAATTACAACAAATCACTGAATATAACAAAAGAAGAAGTATACTCTTTTTGTTACCAGCAAGTAGAGGGAAGGGGGTGGGGGAGATATAAGGAGTAGGGGATTAGCAGGTGCAAACTGTTAGGTACAAAATAAGCTACAAGGATATATTGTGCAGCATAAGGAATATAGTTGACGTATTTTAATAACTATAAATGGAGTATCATGTACATGTGCGGCACGCTCAGTCATGTCCAACTCTTTGTGACCCCCATGGACTGTAGCCCACCAGGCTCCTCTGTCCACAGGATTTTCCAGGCAAGAATACTCGAGTGGGTTGCCATTTCCTCCTCCAGGGGACCTGCCTAACCCAGGGCTTGAAACTGTGCCTCCTTCATTGGCAGGCAGATTCTTTACCACTGCGCCACCTGGGAAGTCCCCCATAAACGGGTATAACCTTAAAAAAATTGTGAGTCACTCTATTGTACATTTGTTGTTTATGTAATACTGTTCATCAACTGTAATACTTCAGTAAAAGTACTATCTATCCATCTATTTTTCTGGATAACAAATAAGACAATGTCTAAATTATGGTCTTATTGTCTTATTTCATTGGTGACCCCTCTTGACGACTGAACTGAACTGAACTGAACTTGAGGAATAGCCGTGCCTTACACTCTTAGAGTAGGGCTTCCCTGGTGACTTAGTGTAAAGAATCCACCTGCAATACGGAAGATGTGGGTTAGATCCCTGGGTTGGAAAGATCCCCTGGAGAAGGAAAGGGCAACCCACTCCAGTGTTCTTGCCTGGAAAATCCCAAGGACACAGGAGCCTTGTGGGATACAGTTCAATGGGTCTCAGAAGAGCTGGACTTAGTGACTAAACAACAACAAATATTCTTAGAGTACTTTGTACATAACAAAGTGTTCACACATGCAGCTGGGCAAAGAGCCAAGAACGGATAGTCATATAACTGGTTCGAACCCCATCTTTGCTGGTTGCTAGTTCTCTAATGTAAGGCAAATCATTTATCCATTGTGAGCCTCAGATTTTCATGTGTTAAACAGAGACCATCGTTTTATACATGGTTGACTCTTAAATAACCCTTGAACTGCATAGGGTCTACGTATATGTGGATTAAAAAAATATGCATACTACAGTACTACACAACCCACAGCTGGTTGAATTTGAGACTGTGTGTGAGCCATGGACACAGAGGTTCAGCTGTAAATTTATTTGCAGATTTTTGACTGCTTGCTAGTTGGTACCCATAACCTCCCCTTTTTCAAAGGTCAACTGTATAGTATCCTTAACAGAAATGTGTGAGGAATATATTACAAAATGGTGTGAAAATACATTGGGAGTTACAAAGTGGTATATAAATATAAATATTACTTGTGATTAATATTTTCAACCGTGTCATTTGATAAGCGAGGCAAGCGTCTTTATCCTCATTAGAAAGGGAGAAAACTAAATATAGCAAGTTCTGTTTTTGCCTTTCTTTTAGGGGAGACTTTACTTGCAGGTGGTTCTCCTGCCCTTGGTCAGCTTCTTAGGTCTCTCTCCAAGGGAGGGTGTCTTTTGACCTTTGGGCATGGCAGAAATGCGTCAGAGTTAACATTTCAGAAGCAACCCCCCATGAGTGAGGGACTAGAGTAGGTGGATCAACACCACAGCTTCCCTGCCCTTTGAGGAAACAGTTCTGAGCTGCAATCTATAGTCTCAGGGAGAGTTCTGGGTGGAGTGGGAAAGTTTACCGTGAGTAATTCCTCACTAACCATCTCTTCCTGTCCCACTTCTCCACTAACTCATCATGCTTCCAGGGATCACCCGCTGCCACCCCCATCTCAAATAAGGAACTTGCACCCAAATCCTTGTTTCAGATCTGATTTGAGGATGATTTAAATAAGACAGTAAGATTGAGAATTCAAGAATTTCACACACAGTCACAGCACTTGAGGGGCAGAGGGGGTTATAAAGCATTTTTTTCTGCTGAAATGCACGAGATTGTACATACAGGATCCTAAGAAATAACTTTATTTGATTTTTTAATAGAAAAACATAGTGACTTTTAAAGACTTTTATTGTATATTGAAGTATAGTTGATTTGTGGGGCATCCCTGGTAGTTCAGCTGGTAAAGAATCCACCCGCAATTCCAGAAGACCCTGGTTTGATTCCTGGGTAGGGAAGATCACCTGGAGAAGAGATAGGCTACCCATGTCAGTATTCATAGACTTTCCTGGTGATTTAGATGGTAAAGAATCCACCTGAAATGCAGGAGACCTGGGTTTGGTCCCTGGGTTGGGAAGATCCCCTAGAGGAGGGCATGGCAACCCATCCAGTATTCTTGCCTGGAGAATCCCCATGAACAGAAGAGTCTGGTGGGCTATAGTCTGTGGGGTCACAAAGAGTTTGACATGACTGAGCAACTAAGCACAGCACAGCATAGCTGATTTGCAATCTTGTGTCAGTTTCAAGGGTACAAGAAAGTGATTCAGTTACAGGTATATCTATTCTTTTTCTATACAAGTTATTATAGAATATTGTGTAGCATTCCCTGTGCTATACAGTAGGTCCTTGTTGATTATTATTTTATATATAGCAGGGTATACATGTTAATAATAGCAAACTCCAATTTTTTCTCTCCTCTCAGTCTTTACCTTTCAGTAAACATAATTTTGAAAATGCAGAGATTATTGATTTAAAAAATGCCTTTTTACTTTTTTACCTTTAGATTTGTAAAACATATTTTGAAGTAACTGGGACATAAGTATAAATATTAGATGATTAGATGAAAGTTGCACAACCAATACAAAGGTGATCTTGGAGGCAAGGAAGGAAAATGAGTTTGTATTTTTTTAAAATTCTGAAGCCATAGAAATAAATCTTAACACAATTATCTTTGTAGTAAAAAGGCAAAAATAAAAAAGAATAACATTTCTGTTTGGAGAGAATGGCTTGAAGTTAACCAAAGCAGAGAAAGCAGAAGTGTTTGAATTTTTGTTTCTCTTTCATTTCTTTTGAGGAGAATAGTCTTCAAATGATAAAATTTGGCATTCACTTGTTTGAAATTAAATTGACACAAGTTTTAGGGAAGTGCTACAAAGAAATCATTCAGCAGGTCACAATGTATTCCTGTCTCAGGCTTACACACCTCTCAACTTAGTGTATTGGAAAAACTAGGAGATATGATAACAGAATCATTTCAATAATTATCAACTTTCTGTGAAGCCTTGGGGAAGTGCCAGAAGTTCTGACACATAAATCTATAATACAGGAACTGTGGGCAAAGACCTCTGAATTTTGTAGATTACAAAAATTCTAAAACGGATGATTAGAATATAGTTGTTTAATAATTAGATAAAAAGTTGGTCATCAGGTGGAACTAGGAAAAGATGACTAAGTTACGAGCAACCTTATTTTGAATTTGTGATTATGTTCAGTTCAGTTTAGTTGCTCAGTAGTGTCGGACTCTTTGTGACCTCATGGACTGCAGCATGCCACGCTTCCCTGTCCATCACCAACTCCCAGAGTTTACTCAAACTCATGTCCATTTAGTCGGTGATGCCATCCAACNATATAACAAAAGAAGAAGTATACTCTTTTTGTTACCAGCAAGTAGAGGGAAGGGGGTGGGGGAGATATAAGGAGTAGGGGATTAGCAGGTGCAAACTGTTAGGTACAAAATAAGCTACAAGGATATATTGTGCAGCATAAGGAATATAGTTGACGTATTTTAATAACTATAAATGGAGTATCATGTACATGTGCGGCACGCTCAGTCATGTCCAACTCTTTGTGACCCCCATGGACTGTAGCCCACCAGGCTCCTCTGTCCACAGGATTTTCCAGGCAAGAATACTCGAGTGGGTTGCCATTTCCTCCTCCAGGGGACCTGCCTAACCCAGGGCTTGAAACTGTGCCTCCTTCATTGGCAGGCAGATTCTTTACCACTGCGCCACCTGGGAAGTCCCCCATAAACGGGTATAACCTTAAAAAAATTGTGAGTCACTCTATTGTACATTTGTTGTTTATGTAATACTGTTCATCAACTGTAATACTTCAGTAAAAGTACTATCTATCCATCTATTTTTCTGGATAACAAATAAGACAATGTCTAAATTATGGTCTTATTGTCTTATTTCATTGGTGACCCCTCTTGACGACTGAACTGAACTGAACTGAACTTGAGGAATAGCCGTGCCTTACACTCTTAGAGTAGGGCTTCCCTGGTGACTTAGTGTAAAGAATCCACCTGCAATACGGAAGATGTGGGTTAGATCCCTGGGTTGGAAAGATCCCCTGGAGAAGGAAAGGGCAACCCACTCCAGTGTTCTTGCCTGGAAAATCCCAAGGACACAGGAGCCTTGTGGGATACAGTTCAATGGGTCTCAGAAGAGCTGGACTTAGTGACTAAACAACAACAAATATTCTTAGAGTACTTTGTACATAACAAAGTGTTCACACATGCAGCTGGGCAAAGAGCCAAGAACGGATAGTCATATAACTGGTTCGAACCCCATCTTTGCTGGTTGCTAGTTCTCTAATGTAAGGCAAATCATTTATCCATTGTGAGCCTCAGATTTTCATGTGTTAAACAGAGACCATCGTTTTATACATGGTTGACTCTTAAATAACCCTTGAACTGCATAGGGTCTACGTATATGTGGATTAAAAAAATATGCATACTACAGTACTACACAACCCACAGCTGGTTGAATTTGAGACTGTGTGTGAGCCATGGACACAGAGGTTCAGCTGTAAATTTATTTGCAGATTTTTGACTGCTTGCTAGTTGGTACCCATAACCTCCCCTTTTTCAAAGGTCAACTGTATAGTATCCTTAACAGAAATGTGTGAGGAATATATTACAAAATGGTGTGAAAATACATTGGGAGTTACAAAGTGGTATATAAATATAAATATTACTTGTGATTAATATTTTCAACCGTGTCATTTGATAAGCGAGGCAAGCGTCTTTATCCTCATTAGAAAGGGAGAAAACTAAATATAGCAAGTTCTGTTTTTGCCTTTCTTTTAGGGGAGACTTTACTTGCAGGTGGTTCTCCTGCCCTTGGTCAGCTTCTTAGGTCTCTCTCCAAGGGAGGGTGTCTTTTGACCTTTGGGCATGGCAGAAATGCGTCAGAGTTAACATTTCAGAAGCAACCCCCCATGAGTGAGGGACTAGAGTAGGTGGATCAACACCACAGCTTCCCTGCCCTTTGAGGAAACAGTTCTGAGCTGCAATCTATAGTCTCAGGGAGAGTTCTGGGTGGAGTGGGAAAGTTTACCGTGAGTAATTCCTCACTAACCATCTCTTCCTGTCCCACTTCTCCACTAACTCATCATGCTTCCAGGGATCACCCGCTGCCACCCCCATCTCAAATAAGGAACTTGCACCCAAATCCTTGTTTCAGATCTGATTTGAGGATGATTTAAATAAGACAGTAAGATTGAGAATTCAAGAATTTCACACACAGTCACAGCACTTGAGGGGCAGAGGGGGTTATAAAGCATTTTTTTCTGCTGAAATGCACGAGATTGTACATACAGGATCCTAAGAAATAACTTTATTTGATTTTTTAATAGAAAAACATAGTGACTTTTAAAGACTTTTATTGTATATTGAAGTATAGTTGATTTGTGGGGCATCCCTGGTAGTTCAGCTGGTAAAGAATCCACCCGCAATTCCAGAAGACCCTGGTTTGATTCCTGGGTAGGGAAGATCACCTGGAGAAGAGATAGGCTACCCATGTCAGTATTCATAGACTTTCCTGGTGATTTAGATGGTAAAGAATCCACCTGAAATGCAGGAGACCTGGGTTTGGTCCCTGGGTTGGGAAGATCCCCTAGAGGAGGGCATGGCAACCCATCCAGTATTCTTGCCTGGAGAATCCCCATGAACAGAAGAGTCTGGTGGGCTATAGTCTGTGGGGTCACAAAGAGTTTGACATGACTGAGCAACTAAGCACAGCACAGCATAGCTGATTTGCAATCTTGTGTCAGTTTCAAGGGTACAAGAAAGTGATTCAGTTACAGGTATATCTATTCTTTTTCTATACAAGTTATTATAGAATATTGTGTAGCATTCCCTGTGCTATACAGTAGGTCCTTGTTGATTATTATTTTATATATAGCAGGGTATACATGTTAATAATAGCAAACTCCAATTTTTTCTCTCCTCTCAGTCTTTACCTTTCAGTAAACATAATTTTGAAAATGCAGAGATTATTGATTTAAAAAATGCCTTTTTACTTTTTTACCTTTAGATTTGTAAAACATATTTTGAAGTAACTGGGACATAAGTATAAATATTAGATGATTAGATGAAAGTTGCACAACCAATACAAAGGTGATCTTGGAGGCAAGGAAGGAAAATGAGTTTGTATTTTTTTAAAATTCTGAAGCCATAGAAATAAATCTTAACACAATTATCTTTGTAGTAAAAAGGCAAAAATAAAAAAGAATAACATTTCTGTTTGGAGAGAATGGCTTGAAGTTAACCAAAGCAGAGAAAGCAGAAGTGTTTGAATTTTTGTTTCTCTTTCATTTCTTTTGAGGAGAATAGTCTTCAAATGATAAAATTTGGCATTCACTTGTTTGAAATTAAATTGACACAAGTTTTAGGGAAGTGCTACAAAGAAATCATTCAGCAGGTCACAATGTATTCCTGTCTCAGGCTTACACACCTCTCAACTTAGTGTATTGGAAAAACTAGGAGATATGATAACAGAATCATTTCAATAATTATCAACTTTCTGTGAAGCCTTGGGGAAGTGCCAGAAGTTCTGACACATAAATCTATAATACAGGAACTGTGGGCAAAGACCTCTGAATTTTGTAGATTACAAAAATTCTAAAACGGATGATTAGAATATAGTTGTTTAATAATTAGATAAAAAGTTGGTCATCAGGTGGAACTAGGAAAAGATGACTAAGTTACGAGCAACCTTATTTTGAATTTGTGATTATGTTCAGTTCAGTTTAGTTGCTCAGTAGTGTCGGACTCTTTGTGACCTCATGGACTGCAGCATGCCACGCTTCCCTGTCCATCACCAACTCCCAGAGTTTACTCAAACTCATGTCCATTTAGTCGGTGATGCCATCCAACCATCTCATCTTCTGTCATCCCCTTACCCTGCCACCTTCAATCTTTGCCAGCATCAGGGTTTTTTCAAATGAGTCCGTTCTTTGCATCAGGTGGCCAAAGTATTGGAGTTTCAGCTTCAGCATCAGTCCTTCTAATGAACATTCAGGACTGATTTCCTTTAGGATTGACTGGTTGGATCTCTTTGCAGTCCAAGGGACTCTCAAGAGTCTTCTCCAAAACCGCAGTTCAAAAGAATCAAATTTCTGTGCTCAGATATCTTTATAGTCCAACTCTTACATCCATACCTGACCACTGGAAAAAGCTTACCTTGACTAGCAGACCTTTCTTGACAAAATACTGTCTCTGCTTTTTAATATGCTGTCTAGGTTGGTCATAACTGTTCTCCCAAAGAACAGTTCATTTCAGTTCAGTTCAGCCACTCAGTCGTGTCCGACTCTTTGTGACCCCACAAATCGCAGCACTCCAGGCCTCCCTGTCCATCACGAACTCGCGGAGTTCACTTAGACTCATGTCCATCGAGTCAGTGATGCCATCCAACGATCTCATCCTCTGTTGTCCCCTTCTCCTCCTGCTCCCAATCCCTCCCAGCATCAGAGTCTTTTCCAATGAGTCAGCTCTTCGCATGAGGTGGCCAAAATACTGGAGTTTCAGCTTTAGCATCAATCCTTCCAAAGAAATCCCAGGGCTGATCTCCTTCAGAATGGATTGGTTGGCTCTCCTTGCAGTCTAAGGGACTCTCAAGAGTCTTCTCCAACACCACAGTTCAAAAGCATCAATTCT
>SJYX01020553.1:82568-128415 GCA_006410675.1 Oreotragus oreotragus | reverse complement strand
GGAAACAGTGTCAGACTTTATTTTTTGGGGCTCCAAAATCACTGAAGATGGTGACTGCAGCCATGAAATTAAAAGATGCTTACTCCTTGGAAGAAAAGTTATGACCAACCTAGAGAGCATATTCAAAAGCAGAGACATTACTTTGCCAACTAAGGTCTGTCTAGTCAAGGCTATGGTTTCTCCAGTAGTCATGTATGGATATGAGAGTTGGACAGTGAAGAAGGCTGAGCACCAAAGAATTGATGCTTTTGAACTGTGGTGTTGGAGAAGACTCTTGAGAGTCCCTTGGACTGCAAGGAGATCCAACCAATCCATTCTGAAGGCCATCAGCCCTGGGATTTCTTTGGAAGGAATCCTGAAGCTGAAACTCTTGTACTTTGGCCACCAGATGCGAAGAGTGGACTCATTGGAAAAGACTCTGATGCTGGGAGGGATTGGGGGCAGGAGGAGAAGGGGATGACAGAGGATGAGATGGCTCGATGGACATGAGTCTGAGTGAACTCCAGGTGTTGATGATGGACAAGGAGGTCTGGCATGCTGTGATTCATGGGGTCGCAAAGAGTTGGACTCGACTTAGTGACTGAACTGAACTGAACTGAACTTCTTTGGGATTGGAATGAAAAATGGCCTTTCCCTGTCCTGTGGCCACTGCTGAGTTTTATATATTTGCTGGCATATTGAGTGCAGAACTTTCACAGCATCATCTTTTAGAGTTTGAAACAGTTCACCTTGAATTCCAGCACCTCCACTAGCTTTGTTCATACTGATGCTTCCTAAGGCCCACTTGACTTCACATTCCAGGATGTCTGGCTCTAGGTGAGTGATCACACCATTGTGGTTATCTGGGTCATGAAGATCTTTTTTTGTATAGTTCTTCTGTGTATTCTTCCCACCTCTTCTTTATATCTTCTGCTTCTGTTAGGTCCATACCATTTCTGTCCTTTATCGAGCCCTTCTCTGCATGAAATGTTCCCTTGGTATCTCTAATTTTCTTGAAGAGATCTCTAGTCTTTCCCATTCTGTTGTTTTCCTCTATTTCTTTTCACTGATCACTGAAGAACACTTTCTTATCTTTCCTTACTATTCTTTGGAACTCTGCATTCAAATGGGTAGATCTTTCCTTTTTTCCTTTGTTTTTGTTTCTCTTTTCACAGCTATTTGTATCACCTCAGACAGCTATTTTGTTTTCTGTGTATCTTTTTCTTGGGGATGGTCTTGATCCCTGTCTCCTGTACAATGTCATGAACCTCTATCCGTAGTTCATCAGGCACTCTGTCTATCAGATCTAATGCCTTGAATCTATTTGTCACTTCTACTGTATAGTCATAAGGGATTTGATTTAGGTCATACCTGAATGGTCTAGTGGGTTTCCCTACTTTCTTCAATGTAAGTCTGATTTTGGCAATAGGGAGTTCATGATCTGAGCCACAGTCAGCTCCCGGTCTTGTTTTTGCTGACTGTATAGAGCTTCTCCATCTTTGGCTGCAAAGAATATAATCAATCTGATTTCATTGTTGACCATCTGGTGATGTCCATGTGTAGAGTCTTCTCTTGTGTTGTTGGAAGAGGGTGTATGACCAGTGTGTTTACATTAGCAGATGTCAATCAGGGATTGTATTATCAGATGTGCCATAATTATTATTATACACAACATTGCATATGGATTTGCACCTTTGTGCTGATTTGCAATTTTGTGTATTGATTTGGGTATTAAATAAAGAAATGTCAACTGACTGGCATTCTTACTTGATGGATTCAGAGCTTATCAAACAGGTTCTTAGGCTTATTGTTCATGGTAGGATTGCTATTTTTGCTATCGTTTAGTTTTGGAACAGTGAGGTTTCTATGGTTTGGTGTCAGGCCTGAGTTCAAATACTGGCTCTAATACTTTCTGAGTAAATCATGAAAATCTTAGTTTCCTCAGCTACAAAATAAGAAACTGAACAACTCAGCTATTGCATAGTGTTCTTTTGCTGATTAGATGAAATAAAGAACATCAAAGAACTTTATAAATTGGGAAGTCATATAAACGATAGTGATTATTGCATTTTAGCAAAAATGTTTACATTTCCAATCATTATGAGAAAATAGAAATCCAAAATACATCTCTGCTTGCTTGTGTTGAAATAAAAATACAAAACAGTCTCTCTTTAGCAAGAGCCTAATACTTTGCTAAATAAAAACCCAACCCATTTTTAGATTAGGTACACAATTGCTTAGATTTTTTTTTTTCCTTTAATGGAAAGGCTGGCAAGACAAGGCGTTGACAAATTGCAGCCCATGGACTGAATGTCTTCTAAATAAAGTTGTCTTGATGCACAGCCATGTCTATTCATTGATGTATTTATTTTTTGTGACTGCTTCTAAGCTGCAATGGTAGGCTGGAGTACTGTGACAAGTATTTACTATCTGGCCTCCGATAGAAAATGTTTGCCAACTTCTGGCCTATACTGAATAGTGTGTATGTAATGTGATATAGCCTCTGGAAGAGAGCATGGCAACCCACTCCAGTATTCTTGCCTAGAGAATCCCATGGACAGAGGAGCCTGGTGGGCTAGAGTCCACAGGATCACACAGAGTCAGACACAACTGAAGTGACTGAGCATGCACATAATGTGATATAGCTATCTATTTCCACATATATATATATTTTATCTATTTATCTATATTATGTATCTGTATATATACATACACACACACATATATACACACACAAGCATACACACATACATACTCACACTCTCTTAAGGAGGATATTTAAGCAAAGATAAGGAAATTCTGGAGTTTACAAATTTCAGGAATAAGAAAGGGAGTCCAAATATTATAGAGAGCATGTATATTTTATCTATTAAAATTACTAGACAGTTATTAATTCCCTAAATTTGTAGTCTGAGAGCATTACACAAAAATCATGACTTGGAAGCATGGATTTAAAAATGTCTTTGGTGTTGGAAGTCAAGGAACTGGTCTAAAGTATCACTTGGGGAGAGAAACTCCGAAAAGAAACTGAGTGTGCTTGGAGACTGTTTGGCTGAGATTTTCTGGTTTAACTTTGATGAAAGTACTGGTCCAATGTGCTCATGAATCCAGTCATTTGTGAAAGCTTAGGAAAATCTCTCTGCACTTTCCAGCATCTCCAAGCATTATGCTATTGAAAAAGCAGCATAATTACTTGCAATAATAGTTGCTTTATGCTAAGAACCTGGCATACTGAACTTAGTGTAGCAGTTCAGCTTAGTCATATTTGAAACAGGCAGTTGGCTTTACTAAAATAGGAACCATGTCATCCTTTGACCCAAATTTACACTAATGAACCTAAACCTTCTTTAAGAACGTTCAAAATAATTCGGTGCATTTCTAAAAGCATTACCAAGAAAGCAGGGTACTCTAATGTCTGGTTCATTCATCAAGGTTAAATGAAAACATTAAGATATATATTTCCCAAGATTTCTGAACTCACTAGAGATGGTGGTCCTAATAATGCTGGAAGCTTTTCCATAGTGAAGTTTCTAACGGTAGGTTCTGCTTGCAAGTTACAGACAGGGGTTGCTAAATTATGACAATAGAAAACTTTCTGAAGTTTGAATTTCTTGTGTATTTTGGGCAATGGGTAAAGCTTCGATTAATTTTTTAAGTATATGATTTAGTGCTGGTGAAAATTATCTGTAGGGATGTCCAGCCACGCTGCTTGTTGAGGTGTGAAATGCCGTGAATTGTAGTAGGAGAATAAAGAATAGCTTTAAGGAGTCCACAGAAAGCAACATTAATTAATCTGGAGAAATATGCGGGTGCAGTTTGGAAACATTTTTTACGATTTATGTTAATCTTTCCTATTTTAGCCCAAGTTTGTAGGTGAAAAAACTGAGGACAATGAAGTGATTTGGCTATCGTCAGGCATCTAGTTTTTAGAAGAGCAGAGATTAGAATGTCACCCTTGAGTTTAGCGCTGTTTCCTCTACACAATTTTCCTAAGCTAACTGAGAGGCAGTGTGCCTGTGAAGGAATTCAGTTAATGGGGTATGACTTGAGAAAACCGTTTTGTACTGAGTGAATCTGGCCAATTCTGAGGAAGCTTTGAGATGGAGCACTGAGAAAATGACAGTTTCAAATGGTTCTGGGAGAAAAATTACTACCATATCAGAAACAACGTGGGCAATTTTATGCCAGTGACTGATTGGAGCTAGAAGATTTTTCAAAAGTCACTTGAATTAGCAAATTCTTAATAGGCTAAAGGCAAAAGTAAATGTTAATAAACACTATTGATATCCTCAGACCTGTCAAAATCCTGTTAGGAATGTGGCCAGTGGAGCTCTTGACACGGAGGCAGTGAATGATGGACACAGGCTGATAGATATAGGATGTCAAAAAAGAAAAAAAAAAGAATGGACTTATTAGGAATTGAGTTTTAAATAGAAGAAAAGATATAACAGTGATGATATTTGGGATCTCTGTGTGTGGGGGTGGGTTGGAGTATAATCATCATTTAATTTAAATTATCCATCATATTCATAGGTGAAAAAATAGTTTTACATGCATTTATAAATAGTGGTAAGTTTGTGTCTAACCTATGTAGGAAGATCTGCCAAGATGGTGACCTTGCCCTAAAATTAACCCTGAAGAAAAGGCTATAAATAGACAGAAGAGAAACATGAATGCCCAGAGTGAATTCAGTTCAGTTCAGTCGCTCAGTCGTGTCTGACTCTTTGAGACCCCATGAACTGTAGCATGCTAGGCCTCCCTGTCCATCACGAGCTCCTGGAGTCCACCCAAACCCATGTCCATCGAGTCTATGATGCCATCCAACCATCTTATCCTCTGTCGTCGCCTTCTCCTCCTGCCTTTAATCTTTCCCAGGATCAGGGTCTTTTCAAATGAGTCAGTTCTTCATATCAGGTGGCCAAAGTACTGGAGTTTCAGCTTCAACATCAGTCCTTCCAATGAACACCCAGGACTGATCTTCTTTAGGATAGACTGGTTGGATCTCCTTGCAGTCCAAGGGACTCTCAAGAATCTTCTCCAAAACCATAGTTCAAAAGCATCAATTCTTCAACACTCAGCTTTTTCTGTAGTCCAACTCTCGCATACATACATGACCGCTGGAAAAACCATAGCCTTGACTAGACGGATCTTTGTTGACAAAGTAGTGTCTCTGCTTTTTAGTATGCTGTCTAGGTTGGTCATAACTTTCCTTCCAAGGAGTAAGTGTCTTTTAATTTCATGGCTGCAATCACCATCTGCAGTGATTTTGGAGCCCCTCAAAATAAAGTCTGACACTGTTTCCCCATCTATCTGCCATGAAGTGATGGGACTGGATGCCATGATCTTAGTTTTCTGAATGTTGAGTTTTAACCAACTTTTTCACTCTCCTCTTCTGCTTTCGTCAACCAAACAATTGATTTTAAGAAACTCTTGAGGGATTAGAAGACCACTTGGGCTCTGGTGCAGGTCAGTTGTAGCCAGAAGGTGAAGGCGTTCTGAAGTAGATAGAGAAGTTTCTTCAGTTCTACTTTTTATTTTTCTCTGTCTTTTCCCTTCACTGCAGAGGTGAACTCAGGTAGTAGCAGGGTAGCAGAACAGCATTGCTGGGGGAGGAATTAACGAAAACGTGTGCTGACTGCCTGGCTTCCATTATGCCCTTCAGACTCACGTCTCATGGATTGAAACTTAGGGAAACTGTCTTCTCCCTAATGTATCTTTCTCTTGAAATTTAAGGTAGAATCCTGACCACTGGATTTGTCTTGTAAGTTGGCTACAAATCAGAGTAATTCATGGTAGTATAATGGTGTGTGGCCTTTCTAAATAGGCTTATTCTCTCTTCTTTAACTCATCTAAATGGGGCACAATAGCTGGTGTCTTCAAGGTAAAAATAAGTTCTCGGTCCCGTATAACTAGACATTCAAGAGCTACCTGTATCCTTTGAAATGTAAATGTTAGAAAAATTAGACTAAGAATTTAAAATAAATGTGATTTAAAAATACTTAAAATTACA
Organism: Oreotragus oreotragus; assembly: GCA_006410675.1. Taxonomy (NCBI): domain Eukaryota; kingdom Metazoa; phylum Chordata; class Mammalia; order Artiodactyla; family Bovidae; genus Oreotragus; species Oreotragus oreotragus. The sequence continues at coordinate 122,426 of SJYX01020553.1, read as the reverse complement.
AGGGAATAAACATACCAGCTTATCATTTTAAGTATATTTTTCATATTTATTTTAAATTCTTAGTCTAATTTTTCTAATAATCTGTTTCACAGGATACAGATAGCTCTTGGATGTCTAGTTATTTGGGGCTGAGAGCTCATTTTTTTTTTCCCCTTGGAGATACCATAGATAATGAAAGACAGGGAACCCTGGCATACTGCTGTACATGGGGTCTCAAAGAGTTGGACACATCTTGGCAACTGAATGACAACAACAAAAATATACTAGCTATAAGACAAAATAATAATAAAAACAATGGAAATATGAAGTATGAGGTTAAGTGAAGAAAAATATGTGGGATATGTAGGAGAATAGGTATAACTGAAAAGTAAATTAATGAACTGGAAGAGTAGATTGAGAAAATCTTCTAGAAGCCAGTAACAATGCATAAAAATTAGAAAACAAACATAAGAACAAATTAATAAAAGTTAATATGATGAATAGAAGTCATCATACTGTCAATAGAAGTACAAGTGACAGTATCTAGCAATAGGACACTCAGAAGAACAATGAAAACATTTGGAAGGAAGTAATTTGAAGAAGTAATAAGGATAGGACACTGTTTACAATAGAAGCAACCTAGATGTCCATTGGCCGATGAATGGATAAGAAAGTTGTGCTACATATACACAATGGAATATTACTCAGCTATTAGAAAAAGCACATTTGAGTTCACCTCTAATGAGGTGAATGAAAGTGGAGCCTATTATACAGAGTGAAGTAAGTCAGAAAGAAAAACACCAATACAGTATATTAATGCATATATATGGAATTTAGAAAGATGGTAACAATGACTCGAGATGCAAGACAGCAAAAGAGACATAGATGTAAAGAACAGATTTTTGGACTCTGTGGGAGAAGGCAAAAGTGGGATGATTCGAGAGAATAGCATTGNTCAGAAAGAAAAACACCAATACAGTATATTAATGCATATATATGGAATTTAGAAAGATGGTAACAATGACTCGAGATGCAAGACAGCAAAAGAGACATAGATGTAAAGAACAGATTTTTGGACTCTGTGGGAGAAGGCAAAAGTGGGATGATTCGAGAGAATAGCATTGAAACATGTATATTACCATACTGTAAAATAGATGACCAGTCCGAGTTTGATTCATGAAACAGGGTACTCAAAGCTGGTACACTGAGACAATGCAGAGGAATGGCATGCAGAGGGAGATGGGAGAGGGGTTTAGGACAGGGAGACACGTGTACACCCATGGCTTACTCATGTCAGTGTATGGCAAAAACCACCACAATATTGTAAAGTAATTAGCATTAAAATCCAATTAAAATAAATTATTTAATTTAAAAAATAAGTACAGGAGACGTCCCTGGTGGTCCAGTGGTTGGGACTTCACCCTTCCACTGCAGGGGGTGCAGGTTCCATCCTTGGCCTGGGAACTAAGATCCTGCATGATACTTGGTGCAGCAAAAATAAATAAATAGATAAATAAAGAAATACGTAAAAAATACCCACACATACAGAAAAAAAAAGAAATAATAGGAATAAATTACTCATACTTAAATAAAGGGAAAATCTCAGCTTCAAAGAGCTGATGGATTGCCAAACATAAGAGAAAAGGAAAACTGACATTTACACATATTAAATAATGTATCAGAGCAGTAAGTACAAAAAAATGTTTTATATGTGTCCAGGAGGAAAAATGAAGATCACCTAAAAATAAATAAGAATCAAATTGATATCAGACCTTTCACTAGCAACATTGGATTTGAGAAGACAGCGAAGTAATATTTTTAGAACATTGAAGGAAAATGACTTTTAATAGAGAGTTTTACATTTAGCAAAATTGCCGCTCAAGTATGAGGAATAATAAAAACATCTCCAGGCATATAAAACCTCAAAAGTTTGTCTTATGAAAATACACATGGAGAGTATTTTTTGGAAAAGTATTTATTTCAGAGGAGAAATGCATTAAGAAGACTGTGCAAGAGATATGTTGAAAGTAAGAAAGAGGGAGGTTCAAAAGGAAGGGGATATATGTATTCCTAGGGCTGATTCATATTGAGGTTTGACAGAAAACAACAAAATTCTGCAAAGCAATTATCCCTCAATAAAAAAATAAATTAAAAAAAAAGTAAGAACAATAACATATCTTGGGATCCTAGACAATATTATTGTGACAAGAGATATGGCTTGAAGGTCATAAAGGGGCTATGTGAGCCTGTCAGAGTACTTTGCTGTTTAGGAAGAAGATTTAGGTCTTGATAGACTGTTTTTTATTACTTTGCCAAGACTGCCATAACAAAATATTACAGACTAGACTTCCCTGGTGGCTCAGATGGTAAAGCGTCTGTCTACAATGCAGGAGACCTGGGTTCGATCCCTGGGTTGGGAAGATCCCCTGGAGAAGGAAATGGCAATCCACTCCAGGACTGTTGCCTGGAAAATCCCATGGACAGAAGAGCCTAGTAGGCTACAGTCCATGGGGTCGCAGAGTCAGACACGACTGAGCAACTTCACTTCAGTGGCTTAAACAACAGAAATTCATTTTCTTACAATTCTGAAAGCTGTCAGTCTTAGACCAAGGTGTCAGCAAGTTTAATTTCTTCTGCGGCCTCTTTCTGAGGTTGCAGATGGCCAACATCTCTATGTGTCCTCATAGAGTTTTCTCTCTGTGTGTCTATGTCCTAATCTCCTCTTCTTAAAGAGACATCGGTCAGATTGGATTAGGGCTCACTTTAATGACTTCATTTTACCTTAATTTCCTCTGCCTCCCAGAATACTGGAAATAAAAGCAAATATAAACAAATGGGATCTAATTTAAATTAAAAGCTTCTGCACAACAAAGGAAACTATAAGCAAGGTGAAAAGACAGCCTTCGGAATGGGAGAAAATAATAGCAAATGAAGCAACTGACAAACAACTAATCTCAAAAATATACAAGCAACTTATACAGCTCAATTCCAGAAAAATAAACGACCCAATCAAAAAATGGGCCAAAGAACTAAATAGACATTTCTCCAAAGAAGACATACGGATGGCTAACAAACACATGAAAAGATGCTCAACGTCACTCATTATCAGAGAAATGCAAATCAAGACCACAATGAGATACCACTTCACACCAGTCAGAATGGCTGCGATCCAAAAGTCTGCAAGCAATAAATGCTGGAGAGGGTGTGGAGAAAAGGGAACCCTCTTACACTGTTGGTGGGAATGCAAACTAGTACAGCCACTATGGAGAACAGTGTGGAGATTCCTTAAGAAATTGCAAATAGAACTGCCTTATGACCCAGCAATCCCACTGCTGGGCATACACACAGAGGAAACCAGAATAGAAAGAGACACATGTACCCCAATGTTCGTTGCAGCGCTGTTTATAATAGCCAGGACATGGAAACAACCTAGATGTCCATCAGCAGATGAATGGATAAGAAAGCTGTGGTACATATGCACAATGAAGTATTACTCAGCCATTAAAAAGAATACATTTGAATCAGTTCTAATAAGATGGATGAAACTGGAACCGATTATACAGAGTGAAGTAAGCCAGAAAGAAAAACACCAAAACAGTATACTAACACATATATATGGAATTTAGAAAGATGGTAATGAGGACCCTGTATGCAAGACAGCAAGAGACACAGATGTGTAGAGCGGACTTTTGGACTCTGAGGGAGAGGGAGGAGGAGAGGGTGGGATGATTTAGGAGAATAGCATTGAAATATGTATACTATCGTGTAAGAAACGAATCGCCAGTCTATGTTTGATGCAGGATGTAGGATGCTTGGGGCTGGTATATGGGGATGATCCGGAGGGATGATGTGGGGTGGGAGGTGGGAGAGGGGTTTATGTTTGGGAGTTCATGTACACCCGTGGCGGATTCATGTCAATGTATGCCAAAACCAATACAGTACTGTAAAGTAAAATAAAGTAAAAAAAAAAAAAAAAAAAGAACCTATTTCCAAATACAGTCACATTCTGAGCTACTGGGGGTTAGGATATGAACATATGAACTTGGGAGGCACACAGTTCATCCTGTAATACAGACGTTCTCCCAGCATATACTTATAAGCATGTTAATCAAAAATTGTTATGATTAGTATCAGCATCATTACCAGTCGTATATATTTCAATGTCACTTCTAAATATTGCAAGTTTAAGACCTAAAGGCACATAGTTACATGCATAAAATATCACATAAAAGAAAAAAACTAATGTATAACTTTTAAAACAAAAGGAAAAATAAGTGAATCTATTTAACAGAAAGCAGGAAGAAGAAATGGAGGCCAAAAATACAGTAAATGGAAAATATGAAATGAAGGAACAAATATAAGTTTAAAAACTCATTACATTAAATGTAAGTGGTTAAAACATATTTATTGAAATAGACTTGATTGGATTTTAAAAAGATTACATTGGATTCAAAAGATACATTGAAATAGAATATACAGAAATGTAAAAATACATAAAAAGATAAAAATTAAAAGTACATCTGGAAAATATGAATTGAAAGTAATCTAGAGTAGACATCTTAATAATTGGCAAAAGAAATAAAAAGGACAAAGAAGAATGATGCTATGTACAGTAAACTAAGCAATAATACAGAAAGATATAGTATTTTGATCTATTATGTCCCTAATAACACAGCTGTAAATAATATTAAGCTCCAAGAAGCAGAATTTCAGGAAGAAACAGATAAATCATCAGGTGTGGCTGGAGATTTTATACACAACTTTCAAAAACTCATAGATCAAGCACAAGCATGTGTACACACAAACACACATACACACACAGCAGTAGCAGGATTAAAGGCCTGAACAATACAAAATGTAGAAATGCTAATACATAGAAATATATATGTATGAATTTCTACATCTGACCATTATTTAGTTACAAGCACATATGGAGCATTTACAAAAACAGACAATAAATCAGTTTCATTGCCTAAGTTTCCTGAATTTCATATGCAATACAATGAAACATTAATTGCCAAAACAATAGCTAAACCCATCATGTATTTGGAAGTTAAATATTTCAAAAAAATCCATATGTTAAAAGTGAAATCATTATGTGCCAAAATTTATGAATGCAGTTAAGCAGAAAAAATTATAGCTTTAAAAATAACCTGAAATTCCAAAGATTAAAAGTAAATAAGCTAAGTTTTCAGCTCATGAAGTTGGAAAAATAGCAGGGAAGAGACCCAAACAAGAAGGAAGGAAATGATAAAGATAAAAGTAGAAATCAAAAAAGTCGAAGAACAGAGGAACAATAGTGAAGATGAACAAAACCAAAAGCTGATTCTTTGAAAAGATTAACAAGGCAGACTCCTGGCAAGACTAATCAAGAAAAAGGAAGAAGCAAATAAACAAAAGTAAAAAAACTGATAATAGGTATAGATAAAGAGAGATTTGAAACAGATAGATTTGAGATTCTAGATGAGATAAATTCCTAGAAAAATATAAAATCATCACAAAAAAAGAAAACTTGAATAGATCAAATAAATGATCGATATGGTTCTCAAATAATTATCTAACATCAACAGCAATGAACAACAACAAAACCCCATAAAACTTGAGGTTCCAATGGTTAGTAACTTTTACCCAGATTCCAAGGAATAGTAAATTCTACATTATGCTAATTGTTGCAGAAAAGTTGTTGATTTTTAACTGCTAAGTCATGCCTGACTCTTTCAGGACCCCATGGACTGTGGCCTGCCAGGCTCCTGTGTCCATGGGATTTCCCAGGCAAGAACACTGGAGTGGGTTGCCATTTAACTTCTCCAGGGGATCTTCCTGACCCAGGAATCAAATTCACATCTCCTGCACTGACAGGTGGATTTTTTTTTTTTTTTTTTTTTTTTACCACCAAGCTACCTGGAAAGCCCGCAGAAAATATTAAAGGATAAAAAACTCCCTAGCTCACTTTGCAGCTTTATTGAAGTGTAATTTACCTACCATCTAACTGACCCATTAAAAATACACAAGTTGATGATTTCTAATACATTTTTACACTTTTCTAACTATCATTACAATTTTGCCTCTTGATGAAAGCGAAGGAGGAGAGTGAAAAAGTTGGCTTAAAGCTCAACATTCAGAAAATGAAGATCATGGCATCTGGTCCCATCGCTTCACAGGAAATAGCTGGGGAAACAGTGGAAACAGTGTCAGACTTTATTTTTTGGGGCTCCAAAATCACTGCAGATGGTGACTGCAGCCATGAAATTAAAAGACGCTTACTCCTTGGAAGGGAAGTTATGACCAACCTAGAGAGCATATTCAAAAGCAGAGACATTACTTTGCCAACAAAGGTCCGTCTAGTCAGGCAAGGCTATGATTTTTCCAGTGGTCATGTATGGATGTGAGAGTTGGACTGTGAAGTAAGCTGAGCGCCTAAGAATTGATACTTTTGAACTGTAGTGTTCAAAAGACTCTTGAGAGTCCCTTGGACTGCAAGAAGATCCAACCAGTCCATTCTGAAGGAGATCAGCCCTGGGATTTCCTTGGAGGAAATGATGCTAAAGCTGAAACTCCAGTACTTTGGCCACCTCATGCAAAGAGTTGACTCATTGGAAAAGACTCCGATGCTGGGAGGGATTGGGGGCAGGAGGAGAAGGGGACGACCGAGAATGAGATGGCTGGATGGCATCACAGACTCGATGGATGTGAGTCTGAGTGAACTCCGGGAGTTGGTGATGGACAGGGAGGCCTGGCGTGCTGCAATTCATGGGGTCGCAGAGTCAGAATCGACTTAGCGACTGAACTGAACTGAGCTGAGCTGAGCTTTCTTGAGGAAAGCCTGGGCTTGTTGTAGTGCTGGCTAACAAAGGCATTGCTGAATGAGTTCTCAATAGGCATTTTCTCACGAGGAAAGCTCTTCCTGCAGTACTGTCCCAAGTAAAACCGTTCTGAGGTTAATCATCAAGTTCAAACATACAGTGATATTCAGTCTGCATCACGGTCATAGTATGCGGTTTCAATATATATGTCCACTCTCTTAAATACTAATTTACTGAGTTTAAAGAACAATATTGTCTGCTCAGTACCTATATGACATTTTCGGGGGTACTTCCCCTTCCTAATTGCATCCGGTTCTACTAGTTAGCAGCAGTGTTTGTTGTAGCTACCCTCCAGCCCCTGAATCCATCCATAGCTGTGGCAAATAATCCAGACCAGGTCAATCATGGGAACCCATCAAGGATGAGATTGAGATTCAAGCTGGGCCACATTACTTCCCTGTATTTGCAAACAGAAGTCCACTTTCTGCTGGGAGGAGGTGAATCTAAGGTTACATTATAGCCATTTTCTCTGCAATATAGTACTAGTCTGTGGAAAGAAACCAACATACAAAAGGAAGAAGCTGATGGTGGATGGAGACAAATCTTGTATCTCTTAGATTGCAGAAGGTGGGCTGAAGTCTTGTGACTGTAAGCCATATTTCACTTTCTGCCTATCAAGAAGTTTCTCTTATTTATAAGCAAAAAATGCCACATTAATTCGCTATGTCTATTATATATCAAGTACTGTGTTAGGTGGGGGCTAGTGGAAGGATAAAGATGAATAAGACATTTTCATAATATAAGGAACAAAGCTGAAATATATATGGAAGACTGTATAGAGAGACTGTGCTTTAGAATTATTGAGAGTATGAATCCTGGTTGTTTTTATAGATTAGCATCAACAATTACCAAGAAGTCACATTTATTACTAGAGGAGAAATCAGGCAACTTTGCTTTACTCAATAGGTGTACAACTCAAAATTAGCATATAATTTGCATGATAACAGGTCAGATATTTTTTAAATGTAAGATTTTCACTGTAAAAAAGAGCAATAATGAACTTTTCATCTTTTGATTATGTTAGGATTTTAATAAACTAGGTCCTGGAAACATCTTTCATTCATTCAAATATTTATCAAGTGCCTACTCTGTTGTAGCCATTCTGCTGGGCACTTAGAAAAACATCCAGAACAGAATGTTTTGCATGATGTAATATTTTAGCTTCTTCCAGAGTGTTACTAGTATAACTGATTAAATGCTTCAGCATTGCTGACCCTCCCAGGTAACTATTAACTAGGATCTAATTAATCAGCTATATCTTACATAAGTAATCAAATATTTATTATTTCACTTTTTTTCTCTTTAAGAAAGATGTCTTTGAATTGAATCTGGGGGAAAATTTATTCCCTTTTGGAAAATTTGGGAAATGTCTGATATATGAATGTAGTCAACTTGTTGGAGAAGCTATTTTGAAAATTTGTTCTAACAATACAAAAAGGACAGTTCCAGTGCTCGAGGAGCTCATGGTCCAGTTTTAAGGGACAGATATGTAAGCTTATGACTGAAGATCCAAACAACATAAAACCTATGGGGCCCTAAGAGCACAGAGGCTGGAGTCAAAATCTGACCTGTGGTTCTTCCAAGTCATGCTGGAGGGAGCAATGCCCTCCCTGAGTCTGGGAAGGTCACTGGGAGCTGGCCAGGTGATGAAGGTGGGAGGGCATCCAGGCAAAAGCCCATATATGTTAACTGAATGAAGCAAGAAACAATAGGACGTGCATTTAGTTCTGTGTGGCAGAAGAAAAAGTGTGTAAATGGAGATAAGAGTTTAGAACAAAGAGGTCTCAAAGAGCCTCACACAGGTAACTAAGGAATTCAACTTTCTAAGGAATTCAAAAGCTTGGGCAGAGGCTCATTGGAGAATGCTCAATATGGAAGTGATTTTTATCACATTTGTATTTTAAGAGACTGTCACATGAGCACTATGAATAACAGACTAAAGTGGAATAGAAACACAGAGCTTTCTAGGAATTCAGTTGAGGGGCCAAGCTGGAACATGAGGAGTTGCTAAACCAGGGCAGTAGCAGAGGGGATGGGAAAAAAAGTGATTTCATGTTTGGTAAAATTAATAATCATAAAGTAATCTAAGTTTGTGTATGGTGGTGAAAAGGTTATTATTTATTTAGAAAAACCATTTCCAAAATCATCTCCGATATATATATATAAATTACTTTCAGAGTGTAAAAACATCGGTTTTCTAACGTTGGATGTCACTGGAATCTCTTTATGTTCGTGACGCAGAAGACTGGACTTTAGCAGAAATGGAGCTGAGACCAAACCAGTCAATCCTAAAGGAATCACCCCTGAGTATTCATTGGAAAGACTGATGCTGAAGTTGAAGCTCCAACCCTTTGGCCATCTGACGCGAAGAGCCAGCTCATTGGAAAAGACCCTGATTCTGGGAAAGATTGAAGGCAGGAGGAGAAGGGGATGACAGAAGACAACACGGTTGGATGGCAGCATTGACTCAATGGACATGAGTTTGACCAAACTCTGGGAGATAGTGAAGGACAAGGAAGCCTGGCATGCTATAGTTCATGGGGTCTCAAGGGGTCTCAAAGAGTTGACGGGGAAGGCAATGACACCCCACCTCAGTACTCTTGCCTGGAAAATCCAATGGACGGAGTGGCCTGGTGGGCTGCAGTCCATGGGGTTGCTAACAGTCGGACAGACTGAGCGACTTCACTTTCACTTTTCTCTTTCATGCATTGGAGAAGGAAATGGCAACCCACTCCAGTATTCTTGCCTGGAGAATCCCAGGGGTGGGGGAGCCTGGTGGGCCGTCTATGGGGTCACACAGAGTTGGACACGACTGAAGTAACTTAGCAGCAGCAGCAGCAAAGAGTTGAACATGTCTGAATGACTGAACAACGAGCTCCCCTGGGCTCAGATACAGTTTTGAGGGCAAGAGCCTGTTGTGTCCCCCTTTGCCTTTCAAAGTAATAAAACTATTGTTTTCTACTTCAAGCAAAACCAAGATTTGATTTGGCACTAGTGCACAGAGGCTGAGCTTTTGAAATAATTTTAACCTAAGGGTATATGAATATTCATCAAGGGACTTGGGCTGTCACAAGCTTTAGTTGATTGAAGTCAGGAGGGTCCAAAAAACTCACCATCTTCTTCCCTTAGGTTCCAGCTGATCTGGTGCTTGAACACTTTAGGCTAATCTTTACTATTGAAACAGAACTGGGAGTCTTTACAAATAATACATTATCTTTGCTATTGTTACTTTTCTTGCCTGATATAGTGCTTTGTTCCTGCATTCTTTTGTTCCCTGAAGATCTTTAATTATTGAGACCTGCTCAAGAGCAGTACTCTTGCCTGGAAACTCCCATGGACGGAGGAGCCTGGTAGGCTGCAGTCCATGGAGTCGCTAAGAGTCGGACACGACTGAGTGACTTCACTTTCACTTTTCACTTTCATGCACTGGAGAAGGAAATGGCAACCCCCTCCAGTGTTCTTGCCTGGAGAGTCCCAGGGATGGGGGAGCCCAGTGGGCTGCCGTCTGTGGGGTCGCACAGAGTCGGACACGACTGAAGCGACTTAGCAGCAGCAGCAGCTCAAGAGCAAGCGCTGTGGTCAGACAGATCACAGAATGGCTTAAGCCAAAACTGGCTTCCCTTATGTCAGGAAAGCCTTGTTTGGTTGTTTCTCTAGGGACCCCTTCACCGCCTCTTAACCTTATCAGCTAACACTCTTGCTTGTTCCACGTGAGGCATCTGTGTGCTCTTATTTGCTTTCTACCACCAACAGTCCATAGGACCATTGCACTTTTCATTCTTACAAGGCACCTCCAGCTCACAAACATTTCATGGGGGGCACTTTCCCTTGTTCTGGGGACCATAAGTTGATATTGCCAAGAAGATTTCTTAGGAAGCAGTACTAAGGGGAGCAAGGTGCCACAGAAAAAGTAGGGCCTCACATATTTAAATGTGATAACAGGTATGAAGCCCTTTACAGTAGCTGCCACATGTTAAGTGTCTAATAATTAGTACTGTTCAGGACTGGTTTATTATAGGATGGTATTTAGGGAGATTGGGAATACCTTTCGCATTTGGAAACTATGAAACTTAATGCTATGCTGATCTAGTCACAGGACATTTCAAGCTCAACTGTAGGAACAGAGAAAGAAATATGACTTCAATGTTGGAAGTAGGAAAAGGAATTGACTCACTACAATTATCAGTCAGTTTGGGACAGAATCACCGCCTCATCTTCTGGTAGATTTTGTTAAAAGCTTTATAAATCCTCTTTTTCCCTTATTACCTAAAAAAAAAAAAAAATTTAGTTTTAAAAAGTTTTGGCTGTGGCATGCAGAATCTTAGTTTCTCCAATCATGGACCGAACGCACACCCCGTACAGTGGAATCTCAGAGTCTTAACCACTGGACCACTAGGTAAGTCTCTTATTGTGTGTATGTGTGTGTGTGTGTGTTCTCAGTCGAATCCGACTCTTTTGTGACCCCATGGACTCTAGCCCGCCAGGCTCTTCTGTCCATTGGACTTCCAAGACAAGAACACTAGAGCAGTTTGCCATTTCCTATTCAGAAAAGTTATGACCAACCTAGACAGCATATTAAAAGGCAGAGGCATTGCTTTGTCAACAAAAGCCCGTCTAGTCAAAGCTATGGTTTTACTGGTAATCATGTATGGATGTGAGAGTTGGACTATAAAGAAAGCTGAGCACCAAATAACTGATGCTTTAGAACTGTGGTGTTGGAGAAGACTCTTGAGAGTCCCTTGAACTGCAAGGAGATCCAACTAGTCCATCCTAAAGGAACTCAGTCCTGAATGTTCATTGGAAGGACTGATGCTGAAGCTGAAACTCCAATACTTTGGCCATCTGAAATGAAGAACTGACTCATTTGAAAAGACCCTGATGCTGGGAAAGATTAAAGGCAGGAGGAGAAAGGGATGACAGAAGATGAGATGGTTGGATGGCATCACCGACTTGATGAACTGAGTTTGGGTAAGCTCTGGGAGCTGGTGATGGACAGGGAAGCCTGGCATGCTACAGTCCATGGGGTCGCAAAGAGTCAGACATGACTGAACTGAACCAAACTGAACTGATTACAGGGGATCTTCCCTTCCCAGGGATCAAACCCATGTCTCCTGCATTTGGAAGGTGGATTTTTTATGATTGCACCACCTGGGAAGCCCCACTTCCTTATTACTTTTAAATGAATTTATGCACAAATGTTCTACACCTTTTTTTTTAAATTTATTGACCATCTTGAGCTTGTTTTAAAATTACTTGAAGTAGAGGCATTTTTCTCTGCTTTGTTTACATGGTGTTGCTTCCTTTCCTGTTTTCCTGTTTAAATTTGTGATTTTAATATAGCATTTCTCATTATCAGATTTGTATTACAGTTTCTTATGTATTGTCTGCCCTTTCTGAGGGACTGTGGATTTCTGAAAACCAGGAATCATGTTTGGATCTTTACATTTCCCACAGACCTAGCATAGCACCTCATATATAGCAGGCATGTTTTAATGTGAAATAAATTAAAGTCAATTGTCTGTCCCATGATTAAGGACTAAATGCCAGTTACTGTCCAGTGTAAGGAAATGATTCACAATTTTACAGGTGGTCTGGGGAAGAGTTAGTGACAGAAACCTCTGCTGATGTGCTGGAGCAAGTTTGTATGGATTTGAGAAAACAGATTATTAAATATTCAGGAATTCTTGGAGCCAGTTGCTAAATCATTGATAACTTGAAATTCGCTCTGCTGGGGAAATTTACACCATAGAAATCAGCACACATTACAAATCAAGGCTATTTTTTTTCCTTTGAGTGTAAGTTTGCCAGCAGTCCACTGATGCTAATTGCACTGGATACCTGGTGAAAAACGTAAGCCTTGTGGAATTGAAATAACTTCATTTAGTATTGGCTATAGTCAAGAATTTTGTAAAATAACCAAACCTCGCAATAGAAAGTGAAACACAAGTGCAATCCATAAGTTGTCTGTGAGACAATTAGATAATTTTCTAAATAGTAGGGAGTGAGGGCAAGTAGGGCACCATGCTTAGAGAGAGTGCCTGCTTGAAAAGGGGGAGGTGGGAGGGGGGTTCATGTTTGGGAGTTCGTGTAAAAAAATAAATAAATACAAAAAAAAAAAAAAAGAAAAACAGTTCAGGGCTTCCTCATCAACAAACAAACAAACAACAATAAAAACAAAAAGCCAGAGCAGAGCTGAAGAAAGCAAGATAACTTCTCACAATTTCCCAAAATAGCAAAACTCATTCAAGGTATTTGCAGGCACTAAGATCTGTATTGTGATCTATTTTAAATGTCCCATAGAAATTTTAAAGTCTATGGCAGTGTCAAGGAGCACTTTAAAAACTGGTGTGTTAGAAGAAAATGTTAGACGTATTTAGAATTAAGTAAAGCATCTGCATATTCAGTATATATCAGAATAAAATGGAGAAATAATAAACCACATCTCAGTTTCTAATTTTCAGCAGAGTGAATGAGGCAGCTTATGAGTTATTCCTCAGTGACCCTTATATACAAAGACTGTCTTTCTTGTTAAAGTACCTGCTCCTTCAGTAACAATATTTTCACAGAACTTCGCATTCATTAAAATCTTCAGACACATGTGCCCCAATCTTCATTGCAGCACTATTTAAAACAGCCAGGGCATGGAAGCAAGCTAGATGTCCATCTGCAGATGAATGGATAAAGAAGATGTTGTATATATGAACAATGGAATATTACTTAGCCATAAAAAGAATGAATCTGAATCAGTTCCAGTGAGGTGGATGAAACTAGAGCCTGTTATACAGAGTGAAGTACCAAAGAGAAAAACAAATATAGTGTATTCACAGATATACATGGAATCTAGAAAAATGTTATTGATAAACCTATTTGCAGGGAAGGAATGGAGACACAGATGTAGAGAATGGATTTGTGGACACTGTAGGGGAGAAAGAGAGAGCAGGATGAATGGAGAAAGTAGCATCCACATATAACACTACCAAGGATAAGATGGATAGGATAGCTGGTGAGAAGTTCCTGTTTAGCACAGAGAGCCCAGTCTGGTGCTCTGCGATGACGTAGATGGATGGGATGGGTGGAGGGGAGGGAGGCTAGGGATGAAGGGGATGTATGTATAATTATGGCTCACTCAAGTTGTTGTATGGCAGAAACCAACATAACATTGTAAAAATTTTAAACACACGGAATTAAAAAGGTCTTTAAACAGGGACTTCTGGGGTGCTCCAGTGGTTAAGACTTGGCTTACCAACGCAGGGGGCACAGGTTTGATCCCTGGTCAGGAAACTAAGATCTCACATACCTCGTGGCCAAAAAACAAACATAAAGCAGAAACAATATCGTAACAAATTCAATAAATTTAAAAATGGTCCACATCAGAAAAAAAAAAATCTTAAAAAAAGCAAACTTCAGACAACGGTAGTCTAGAGGAAGGAACACTCATTAAATCCTTATTCTCTTGTGAGGCAGTTTTAAAAGAATGATGAGAAAGCCATTTTAAGACTTTCTGATGATGAACCAAGATATTCTTCACAAAGTATCAGAGTTGTATGATCTGAATATAATAAAATACTGTTGGGCTTAATTTTATTGAAAAAAAAAAAAAGGTCTTTCAAACTTTGAGACCACAGAATAAATCACGCAAGCTAAGCATGAAAGTATTCCATCATATGTTAAACAATATTTTTGGCTAAAAGACTTCTGGCATCTTATAACTGGTTTAGGAGGTCCACTAAGGAATTATGGGAAAGCTGGAGTTACGAAGTTGATTCAAAAAGCTAAAGGAGTGTGTAGCATGTAGCTCGCATATCACACTAGTCTTGACTGTTGAAAAGCACCGGGCAAGGACACTCAATCACCTAGCGGAGTGATCTCGGGAGATCTTTTTCTGGCTTCCTACAAGTGCTCCTTGCTTTTCAGCAGTCCACTGTGTGCATAAAATTAACAACATGCTACAATGACTTCTTATATCATAAATGGAGTCCCTTAAAGTGATATTCCTTCCCACACTTTTGCAGCCTTCCGGTGAGAATTACTCCCGGACTCCACTTATTTGAACAAAAGGTGTGAGTTTAAAGGTATGAGGAAACACGCTGGCAATATATTAGCTGTCTCCAGTGATGTACAGATAGATGGTTGAGTGACGCTTGGGCTGTGTCCGGCTACAGAAACCTATTTCAGTAAATGCTAAATCTTCATCAAAACATCTTTTGGGAGATTGAAACTATTCTGAACAGCTATCTCTACTGAAATTTTCAGCTGAACTTTTCCCTTTTCACCTGGTTGTAGATCCAACAGTCATCACCTCCTGCTGTGAGGGTTTTTAGAGTCAAGTCCTGTGACTCACCAAGAGTAGAATCAACTATTCCTTACCAGTGAGATGTTTTAAATAAGGAAACAGAAAGCCCACCAAAGGAAAAGCTGACATTAGTTCAGCTGCTTGTATCAGATCAATTTGTCTGTGAAAGTGGGAAGGATGAAGTTGGTGGTGGAGTTGATAGACATTTATTTTTAAAATTTTACTTCTTATTGCAGTAAGCTTTCTAAAAACTATATATTTATTTGTTTATTTTTGGCTGCACTGGGTCTTCACTGCTGTATGTGGGCTTTCTCTAGTTGCAACGAGTTGGGTGCTCATTTCAGTGGCATCTCTTATCACAGAACACAGGTTTAGTTACCTCGTGGCATGTGGAAGCTTTCCAAACCAGGGGTCAAACATGTGGCTCCTGCATTAGCAGGCAGATTCTTAACCACTGGACCAGCAGGGAAGCTTGATAAACATTTGTTGAAAGCTTACTAGAGTCACTCTAGTAAGCCATTTAATCTTCACACAATCCTATGAGATAGGTAATATTTTTATCTCCATTTTACACATGGGGAGACTGAGGCCAAATGAAGCACCATGTCCAAGGTCACACAGTGAGTAACTGATATATTCTGGATTTTAATCCCAGTGATCTGATTCCAGAGCCCACTTCTTAACTATTAGCCTTCAGTATCCAAAATGATCATTCCCTACGGTGCCTCATGGATGACAGAATCAGAGTCTGGGATAATATGCATATGTCCTCAAAACGGTATACCTGACCAAAAGCCTAATCTCCCTTTCTTTCTTGGCTTCTATATCTTACCCAATTTCACATACAGAAAATCTTTTATTTGTTTGATTTTTGCAATGAACTTGTTTCCATACTTAGCAAATAAAAATACAGAATGCCCACATATATTTGAATTTCACACAAACAACAAACACTTTTTGAAGTATAAGTATATCCCAAATATTGCCTGATACATTACATGAAAAATCATTATTTCTTATTTATCTGAAATTCCAGTTTTTCTGAGTATCCTTTATTTTATCCTTCAACCCTAAGTAAGCCAAGTTTTGAACTTGAATGTCAAATTGTAAAAATTGCTCTTTTATCTCTTGGAGATGCTTGAATAAAACCTACCTTGCCTGAGCTTTGTCAGGTTAGGGATGAAATGCTGGTCAAGTTTTCCTTGGGACTGCCTTAGAGAGATCAGACATGGTATTTCTGTCCACCACAGCTCAATTTCCTGAAGTCCTCTGAGCCATGCAGAGAGTTTGGGGAGGTGTGTTCAAAGCACAGGTTATTTTACTTTTAGAGTTGCACAGTTTTGGATAGCCATCACTTAGATTAAAATCAAATCCCTAAATGTTGATTTAATGATGTGAGCCTCACGTTGCAAATGGTTCTATTTGCTGTGGTCTCTAAAATAAAGTAATCGACCCTGATGCCATTCAGCTTGGGACACATAACTCAAGCCACGGTCAATTATTTTTTGGTGGACTTTAACACAGTGGGAGCCATTGTCCACATAATGACTGTGGGGTTTGCAGAGCCCACATCACTGCGAAGGGGACTCTTGAGAGCC
Organism: Oreotragus oreotragus; assembly: GCA_006410675.1. Taxonomy (NCBI): domain Eukaryota; kingdom Metazoa; phylum Chordata; class Mammalia; order Artiodactyla; family Bovidae; genus Oreotragus; species Oreotragus oreotragus. The sequence continues at coordinate 105,693 of SJYX01020553.1, read as the reverse complement.
TCACCTGTGATTAAAGGGCCAAGCCTCATTCATCTTTGCATCCATCACTTAACACTGTGCCTGGCACATTTACAAACACCTACTGAGCATCTACTCTGGGCTGGATGAGGGGGTCACAGGAGGCAGTGACATAGGTCCTGCCCCTGTTCTAACTGAGTTAACAGTCTGGAGAAGGTGGTCAAAAGATAGGTGAAAGAATAGTTGGTACAGAGATCCAGGCCTTTGAGGACTGAAGGATTCCTTGGTTACTTTACATACAGATGAGGAAACTGAGGCTCCAGAATGGGGACCGTAGTAGAAGTCAGAAGACTGGGGCTTGAAAACCACCTTTCCCTTTGAGCAAGTCCCTAAGCTTCTCTTAGGCTTAGTGTGCTCATTGGTAAAATGGAGATAATATTACTGTCTAGGTGATAAGAAGGAAATGAGATAATGCTCTATAGACTTCAAAGTGTTATGTCCTTGTAAAGTGTGATGATAAAATGCATAGAGCTGAGGTTGTATGGTCAAAATGAGAGATAGCTTAGAATGAGGGAGCCAGGATGCCTGGGTTTACATTCAGGCTTTTCCATTTACTGATGTGTCGTTGTTATTGTTTAGTTGCTAAGTCATGTCAGACTCTTTTGCAGCTCTTTGGACTGTAGTATACCAAGCCCTTCTGTCCACGGGATTTCCAGGCAAGAATGCTGAAGTGGGTTGCTATTTCCTTCTCCTGGGGATCTTCCCAACCCAGGGATTGAATCTGCATCTCCTGTATTGGCAGGCAAATTCTTTACCACTGAGCAATCTGGGAAGCCCTTACTGGTAAATAAATATGATAAATTATTTAAATATGCATCAGTTTTCTCATCTGTATAATGAAGACAATTATGGTAGCTACCTCAAAGGATTATTGTTAGGATTAATCAAGTTAGCACATGCAAAAATAATAAACATTCAATAAATTTCATTTATAATCAATATTCATTGCAATACTTGGGCATGAGGTATTGACATGTTGTCTTTAGGCTATTAAGGCAATTACCCATCTAATACTCATTCTTCCACGTCAACATAGAGAGGTTCATTTTAAGAAAGTAGCAAAAAGAGATTCAAATTCCACTGTCTGTTTCTTAAATAATCTTCAGGTTAAGAGATGTTTTTATAATCATGTACTTTGATCAGAGACTTCTGAACAGCCCCCAAATCAAAATATCAGCAATGGAGAGTGGACAGAAATGGAAAACTGATTTATTCATTCCTAGTCAATAAAGTAAGCATGCAGTAGCTGGATTGTAAATACCCCTGCAAAGTGAGATTTACAAGACATAATATTGGAAGACAGATTTATCCCAGTTGAAAGTGCATTGCCGTTGAAGCAAGTTCAGTGGAATTTATAAGATGAGGCCCTTGAATGAGAAGAACTCAGAGACCTTGGGGAGTCAGACTCAGGAGGTCTGAGCTGGGCACAAGTTGGATCTGCATCTTCAAGACATTCATTCAAAGCGTTTTCTGAAAATATTGCAGGGAGAGGAGAAAAACAACCCAAGCCAGGGGCATCAGCTTTGTTTAAAACTTCCTTTTACTCAGGACCGTTGGGTTTATAAATCAAAATTATGTGTCCAGTGAGGAAATGAGAAGTAAAACTGTTTCCAAAAGAAAAAAGAAAAGAAAGCAAGTGATTCATTTTGGCCTAAATAATTGAAAATGCAGATAGTTCAAGTGTTCCTGGCTGATCGGTCATGAGTTTATTTGTCCTTTTTGCTGTTGTGTAGCAGACTCCACAACGGAGGCTTGGAAGATGAGTCTCAGTAAATCTTTAAACTGTTTGGTGAAGTCAGTTGGAGCCCAATCCTTAGAAATTTGCTGAATTTTCACTTCTTCTTCACATGGGGCCGAACTCTAACGAAGCAATGTGATTATGTTTGTCAGACAAAAAGAAAAAAGAAATAAAGAGGATGTAAAGAAAGGAGGGAGGAAAGAAGAAGAAAATAGGGACAAAAGGTAGTTTGTCCAGACATACAAGGTCAGATTTCTGTCTTACACTCAGATGTGGGACAGTTGGTTCACCTTGAAGTCCAAGTCATTTCTGTGTTCAGGACCGTTAGCAACTGACCCTCAAATCAGATGTAGAACATGAGCTTTTTTATGACTCTGAACTATCATACCCCTGAATGATGCCACCAATCAGAATAAGTCTTACACATTTTCTTAGTGTCTAAGAAGAACATTAGTTAAGAGGGGACATCAGGGACCAGGAATTCATAGTTACTCAGGATTTTCCTTCTAGGAAGCCCAAGAACACTTAAAAAGTATCTATCCTTATTATAAAAACCAGTGTGTGCTAAGTCATTTCAGTCATGTCCAACTCTCTGTGACCCAAGGGACTGTAGCCTGCCAGGCTCGTCTGTTCGTGGGATTCTCCAGGCAAGAATACTGCAGTTGGGTTGCCATGCCGTTCTCCAGGGGATCTTCCTGACACAGGGTTCAAACTCATGTCTCTTACGTCTCCTGCGTTGGCAGAAAGGTTCTTTACCACTAGCACCACCTGGGAAGCCCATAAAAACCAGAAGAAATAATTAAATGACACAAGAAAGGGTAGCACACTGGGAGAAGAGGAGGTAGATCTCTCTTCTAGCTGGGGGAACTTCGGAAGGCTACTTGGTGGGAGCGACTTTGAGCTGAGCCCTGGGATATAGTGTAGAATTAACTGTAATTGATCAGGAGAAGAGCCGAAGCACCAAAGGGCTAAAGGCTGAAGAGGGATACAGAAGAGTGAACTGGGATACCAAACAGTGGTTATGACAGCTTATTCAAGGGTATGTGTGCGGGCATGCATGCTCAGTCACTCAGTCGTGGCCGTCTCTTTCCGACCTTATGGACTGAAGCCTGCTGGGCTCCTCCCTCCATGGGATTCTCCAGGCAAGAGTACTGGAGTGGGTTGCCATTTCCTTCTCCAGGGGATCTTCCCAACCCGGGGATGGAACCTGTGTCTCCTGTGACTTCTGCATTGCAGACAGATTCTTTACCTGCTGAGCCACTGGGGAAGCCCAGACAAGGGTATAATTCTGATTATTTGCCTGTTTCTAATATGAGTGGAGATTAAAAGTCCCTTGTCCTTATCTGCTTATACTTGTCATATTACCAATGGAGAGTAGAACATTTCTGTTTTGCCCCAAAGATGTAATTGTTTTAAAATTTACAAATAATAAACCAATAGGCTGGAAAGATAATAAAGAGATTGTGTAATACGATCCATTATTGTATAGATAATGTAACTGAGTCACAGAGAGATGAAGTGGCTGCTTGAAAGATCACAGTGCAGGGCTGGACGGGCATCCAGTTCCACACTCAAGACTTTCCCCAGTACACTACCTTCCAATGGAAGCGAGAAATCACTCAATAAATAAGTGGAAGGAGTCTTTTGTATGCTTATGACCCAAATAAGGAAACTAAAAGCAGCTGCAAGCCCAGTACCTGGTTGCGCCACTTCAGGACTCAGCCAAAATTGAAAAGGGAATTAAAACATTCAGGCTTTGACATATGCAGTTCACTGTTGCCAAAAAGGTCTCATTCAATAGTGAATGAAAGAGAAATGAACTTGATAAAAGTAGAAAGGAACCTGTGTCTCCTGTGACTTCTGCATTGCAGACAGATTCTTTACCTGCTGAGCCACTGGGGAAGCCCAGACAAGGGTATAATTCTGATTATTTGCCTGTTTCTAATATGAGTGGAGATTAAAAGTCCCTTGTCCTTATCTGCTTATACTTGTCATATTACCAATGGAGAGTAGAACATTTCTGTTTTGCCCCAAAGATGTAATTGTTTTAAAATTTACAAATAATAAACCAATAGGCTGGAAAGATAATAAAGAGATTGTGTAATACGATCCATTATTGTATAGATAATGTAACTGAGTCACAGAGAGATGAAGTGGCTGCTTGAAAGATCACAGTGCAGGGCTGGACGGGCATCCAGTTCCACACTCAAGACTTTCCCCAGTACACTACCTTCCAATGGAAGCGAGAAATCACTCAATAAATAAGTGGAAGGAGTCTTTTGTATGCTTATGACCCAAATAAGGAAACTAAAAGCAGCTGCAAGCCCAGTACCTGGTTGCGCCACTTCAGGACTCAGCCAAAATTGAAAAGGGAATTAAAACATTCAGGCTTTGACATATGCAGTTCACTGTTGCCAAAAAGGTCTCATTCAATAGTGAATGAAAGAGAAATGAACTTGATAAAAGTAGAAAAACATGTGCTTTTTTGTTTTCAAATTTTAATACCTGGGAGTCATTCAGCGAACAGGATGGTGACAAAGTTTTGTTAATTGATACCGTTTTGTTCTGGGTTAACTGGTCTCCATCAGTTTACAGAAACTTCCTTTCCGTTCTACCAAGAGGCCGGGAGACCCAGTCTTGTTTAAGAATTGATTTCTGGTAGGATAAATTCAAGTTTGCACCTACCTTCTAGGAAAGGAGGACACCTTAAACTGCGAGTCCCCTGGGGTCAAATTATGGATTACTGATCTCTGTATCCCCAACAAATAAAGTGTCTCACAACAAAAAGTGCAGCAATCAATTACAGTTCTTAAATGGATAGGTATATTTGGAGACAATTTTATTCGAAGCCCTCTCTTTCACAACTTGCCTTATTAAAATGACGGCAACCAAATCCCAACCAGAGTGTTGCTATGGTATGTGATGTGATTTCCTGAAACGGGCCTTGTGGTGGATGAGTCCCCCAGCTGGGTTTAGGGCCCCACTGCAATATAGATTAGATAGCATTCCTTTTTTTAGAACCGGTTTAATCAAGTACAACTTCCCTTTTCCTAGTCAGGGACTAAACAAGTCAGAGCTTTGGCCTTCTAATTTATCAGCCAGTAAATTATGACTGCAAAGGTCTGGTGTAGGCCAGGGATTTTCCACACAGAGTGAGGGGGATCCTGGGGGGCCAGGCATAGCAGATTAGATATGTGACTCATGGCTGGGATAGCATTACATGTGAAAGTGAAAAGGTTAAGCAGGGAAAAGCTATTTTCCATAAAAATAAATTAAAAATCAAAAAGCTCTCCTTCATGACACTGGAATTTTGAACTCAGCTATACAATTATTAATCAGAAGACTTATTAATTTAAGTAAGACGTGAAGGTTAGCTAACAAAATGGGAAATTAGGAAGATTTAAAAAGCACAATTAGAAAATGAAGCAGAGAACCTAAAGAGACCTAATTTTCAGGCAACTTACAGATCTTTGTACAAGGATGTGTCATTTCTTTTCATAGTTTAATATTTTCTACCATTTCTGTTAGCAGAAAACAATTATTGTGTTTCTAGCTGTGTTCCCATTCTGAACCTGAAACATTTGTGTAATTATGATGAATTACATCATGTTTAAGTACATTAAATAAGCATCCAACTTGACTCCCAGGTGTGAAATAGAAGTGTTAATTTTAGACAAATTTGAAAATGCTATAATATTGCAAGAAAACATTACATGAGAAGCTATAATTAAAGAAGAAGAATTCTTTTAAAATTATAGAGGTGACAGGACGGTCTTTGAAGCCCCCTTCTAATTCAGCAAATCTAATAATTTTAAAGTCTCGGGAATATGAACACGAACAGAAGGACAGTTCATACATTTCCTGTGGCTTTTTGCTCTTCCCACTGGCATTCTGGATCCATGTTCTACTTGTACAGAGCTTATTATTTCCTTGCTTTGCTCCCTCCAACTTGACAGTAGCCCCCTCATGGCAAGTTCCAAGCCTTCTAACATGTAGGATAAGGTTTTGCACACAGTGGGCAGAAATGAAGATTAATGGAGCAAAGATGATGGAGTCTCCAATTTGGACTAGAAGAAATGCCAAATAGGCTGACCCTTACCTATGAGGTCTGTAATGGTTCTCTCACAGGTCTTGAATTTGACTTCCAACCTCAGGAGAGAATGATACACAGATGTCTAGGTGATGCAAAATGAAAAGATGAAAGGATAGAAGAGCTACACGTCATTCTCAGCTTGGAACTTACAAAAGGAGGCTCCGGGTCTTTTTGGAGGAACAGAGATTGAAATCGTTTTCTATTTACTTGATAAACCTTAAGTAGATTCTGAAGCGGGGAAGGCAATGGCACCCCACCCCAGTACTCTTGCCTGGAAAATCCAATGGACGGAGTAGCCTGGTGGGCTGCAGTCCATGGGGTCGCTAACAGTCGGACAGACTGAGCGACTTCACTTTCACTTTTCTCTTTCATGCATTGGAGAAGGAAATGGCAACCCACTCCAGTATTCTTGCGTGGAGAATCCCAAGGATGGGGGAGCCTGGTGGGCTGCCGTCTATGGGGTCACACAGAGTCGGACACGACTGAAGTGACTTAGCAGCAGCAGCAGCAGATTCTGAAGAGGTCACTTCAGATGCTGGGAGACAGGATGTAAGCAATGGCCATGACAATGGGAAGGGTCCAGTGATTCACTGAAGTGTAGGCTTTAGTCTCATTTCCTTCCCTTGCCTTAGGGAAAGAGATGATGGAGCCTTCTGGGCCAAGTTTACAGTGATCTCTTGACTTGAATCCTAGAATGCCAGTACTGGAAGGCCATGGAGTTGAGGAAACTGAGACCAGAGAGGAGTGACCCCAAGTTGGAAAAAGAACTCTGTGTATATTCTGATCTCTTCAATCCAGTGTTCTTTTTGCCACATTGCTTCAAAGATGCTCTGGTCATCCTTAATCTTTATGCTATTTGCACTCAATCTAGGAATCCTTGTTTTTTTCTCTCCTAAAACCGCAGATTGACTACTCACTGAATTTTCTGATTGTTTTGTTTTGTCTTGCTCTAGCTCTTCTGGGAGATAAGCTCATTTAACTTATCTGCAATTTAGATCATGAACAACCATCTCTCTTAGATTAGACATGTCTCATCAGAGGTCACTCCACCCTACATTTTCCTCCAATGAAAATAAGTGCTCTGAAAGGTTACCCGGCCCTAGTGGGAAAGAGGAACACAGGGGACTCCTATGACTATGATATATGATGATATTTCTGAAGAAAGTCAAAACCATTTGGAGACCAGGTTTTGATGAATTGCAGGAAATGGCAGGTTTGCAACCATTCCAGAATTCCCAGGGACTAATTGTCATTGACAATGATAAGAATTTTAACTAGCACGTTATAGAACCAAGACCAAGGCTAGCACCCTGGCAGAATGGTTCTGTTTGGATCTCCTGTTATAGCATCTGCCCCTGGGAGAGGTGCTTACAATTATTTCTGCCTTACTTGGACTCACTGCTACTTGTCTGCTCAGGTCAAGAATTAGCAGAAAGGAAAAAAAAGCCTACTGCAAATATTTTGCTATGAAGACAGAAAATAATCATGCCACCCCTCATCCCTGCTCTAGGGGGACACTTTCTCCTAAGAAACAAATCCACATGGTAGAATCGTTAACTTGGGTGCAAGGCTGCCTGGGAAGGGATCAACATTTCTTCTCTATCGGTGGGCCTCTACCCTCCAATAGCTGTGGCTGGATCAAGATACAACACCAACATAAATGGACATTCTGACAGTTTTAATCTCTTGGTGGGAAATCAACAGACAACAAGATGATATTTACACAAGAGCAAGAACTTATTGACGATGTCTTCCCAGTATAGATTATGATAACTTGGTTTCATAAGAACAGTTGAGGGTCAAAGTGCTCACGTGTGTTCAGTTGTGTCTGACTCTTGAAGACCCCGTGCACTGTACCCTCCAGGCTCCTCTGTATATGGAATCTTCCAGGCAAGAATACCAGAGTAGGTTGCCATTTCCTCCTCCAGGGGATCTCCTCCACTCAGGGATTGAAACCAAATCTCCTGTGTCTCCTGTATTGGCAGGTGGATTCTTTACCAGAGAGCCCCCTGGGAAGCCCCGTTGGTGGTCAAGCTGTAAGTACAAGGAACAACAGAAACAAAAGGTGGGGAGGAGCCTGACACCCCGTGTTCTCTCCTTCTTCAGACCCTTTGACTAGCCCAAGCCCTGAAACTCTCATTATATCATTTTGAGGGTATCATCTCCTCTATCAATTCCCCTCCGTCCGCCTCTCTAAAAACATATTCTGGAGTATATAGTACATACACCATGGACGTTGAAACTGATTCCTTTTTTTTCAGGTGGTGAACCCAAAGATGGGATTTTGGAGGACAAAATGAGGTCTTCCCCTTTCAACACAGTTATTAAATTATTTAAAGCATGAGATATTTTTATAAAAGCCTGTAGTGTTTTAATAAGGCCAGCTATTTAGGAAGTGGTGACAATGTGCAGTCTGCAGAAAGGGGAAGCCTCGGAGGTGCTGTGGTAATAATGCAGTTACTTAAAGAACATTTAAACTACAAATATCTCTGTGGTTTCTTATTTGGTTCCACACTACAGTCACTCTGAGAAATTTCTCAAACCTTGGCTAATCATTTTAAAATGTAAGGCTTAGCAAATGACTATACTTCCCCAAATGCTTTGGGGCCTTTCAACCCCACCCCCTGTTTTGAATTTGATAAAAGTAAGGAATTTGATGCAAGTAGAGCTACTGAGGAAAACGGAGAGAATTTTAAAACAGACAAATGGGGGGAAAAGAGCTGTAACTCTGAAGCTGAAGTGAAGTTCCTACTGGTGATACAGAAAAGAACTAAACTTTAGTGAGAGAAAAATAAAGGAGGCACTTCTTTTGAAAGTCAAACATTTGATCCATTGACATAAAATTGACTTAGTCAGTGTTATAGACAACTATATCTTTGCCATCTCATTTTATCTTCACATTAACACTCTGTGCTTTGTGTGACTGGAGAGATAGGACTCAGAGGGACCAGGGTTCTAGCAGTCCCGTGTGTGATGAGTTGTGTTAAAAGAACCACTGGAAGTGTGTGTGTGCGCTTCATGTGTGCACTTGTGTGCTTTAATCTGGTTCGGAATGACATTCACCCTTCTCATTCCAAATCAGGTGAAAGTGTACAAATGCACACTTGCAAGCACACACACACTTCTCTGATGACTCAAACAGTAAAGAATCTGCCTGCAGTGCAGGAGACCTGGATTTGATTCGTGGGTAGGGAAGAGTCCCTGGAGAAGGGAATGATAACCCACTCCAGTGTTCTTGCCTGGAGAATTCCATGGGCAGAGGAGCCTGGTGGTCCATGGAGTCTCAAACAGTCGAGCATGACTGAGCAACTAACACACTTTCACCCTTAGTACTTCTTTATTTGGCTGATCACTGCCTTAAAGTGGAAAGTTTTTGCACAACCTGGTGGGCGGTGGTGTAGTGAGAACATATGGATTTGGCTAACTTTCTCAGGGACCTAGAATTATGTCCATGGGCCAAGAGAGACATTGATGTGCACTGTAAGAGCAAGGAAACTACCACTTTCTGAGTTCACATGTGACCTGCAGAAGAGGAGCGACCCATGATTTGCCTGCTCTCAGCCAAGGTCAGCGAGAGGTTGCTATTTAGCTGTTTCATGGGGGTCAATCTTGTTTAACTAACTGGATCATGAGTTTCTGGATGGTAGTGGCCATGCCTTACACTTTAAAAATTGATGACACTTCTTAAAAAAAAATCTTTTCTGTGCCTGTCTCAGTATAGAAAAAGCACTTAAGATATACTTGATGAATTAATGAAAGACAGCTTTGGATTGGAGGCACTTTAACTGGTATATTGTTATAAACTCACTTCTCAAAGGATTCAAACTTGGGTGTACTCACTATGCCCTCAGGATTTCTTCCCAGAATACTGCCTTCTCAGATGTACTGCAGGGTAAATCTACCACCTACTATAGGAGATTTATGCTCCTGTGTTTAGTGCAGTGGCCAGTGGCTAGTATATCCAACTATCAAAATCAGAATCTTTATGTCAGAGTCCAGAACCCTGACCTGGATGGTCTATGGCACTGCTTATATTGATGTGTTGGTATGTGCACAGTTAAAACATTTCTATATATCTCATTTTGATAATAATTACAGCTGACATTTTAAGTACCTACTATGCACAATGGTCCAAACCTGCGTTTTGTAATAGCACTTTTTCTTACCATACCCTTTAGGCTAGGTATGGATATTCCTATTTTACACGAAGAGATTGAGTGTCAGAAAGATTAAGAAAGTAATCAAATACTTCTTAGCTAGAAAGTAGTAGAATCAAGATTTGAAATCAGTTCTCCACGGCTCCAAAGGCTGTGTCCTTGCCATCAAACTCACTGCTATCCTAAGAGCAAGCAACGAAAAATAAAACATTCAGTTCATCAACATTCAGTGTGTGTGTGTGCCCTCAGTCATGTCTGATTCCTTGTGACCCCGTGGACATTCAGTGTACATATATTACTTAAAGAGGTTGAAGTTTTAAAGAACTATTTCGGATGCTCTTATATTCAATTATTGCATTTCCTGTTATTGACTTCAGGCTTTCAGTTTTATAAACAACTATATCTTTGCCATGTCATTTATATCCACAGTAGCCCTATGTAGTATATAAGGCTTAAGTAATTTAGATTCCAGACACAGATGGTAAAAATAAGGTCATAGAAAGGTATACTTGCCCAAGTTCATTCCGCTGAAGAGTGGCAGACCTAGTAACCTCTTTCGCGTCTTTTCACTTTCCATTATTTCATGAACAACTCCCTGTGTAACACATTTCCCCATGTGCCTAAAGACTGAAAGGAGCCTACGGTGAGCTATCAGTCGCCATCATATAAAAAAATCAGTGGAGAAGTCATTGAGGCCGTCCCAGGCCCCTACTTCTGTTTATGACTTTAATGTGACTCTCAGAGTATTCCCTTCTCTGGGAGACAATTCATAGTATCGTTCCACATGGATATGGAGACCATATAGTTTGGGGATTTGCAGTTAAATACACTCAGCATTTTTCCCCTTTTTTCCTTTAGATTCCTTTGTTGGAATGACATCTTTGAGGCAGCAAGGCAGTGGGAGGCTTCTATACAACTTGGAATAGAAGCAGGCTCCCTGACTGTTTTCACAATTGGGTCTTTGCTGATGATTTGCATACCCAGCTGCCAGGGCTAATGAGCAGTGCCCTCCCCTCCCGTGTTTCCACTGCAACTTTAAATGGAATCTGGAGAGGCTGCCTGGACTATTGACTTCTAGTTAACAGTGGGTGGCAGGAACTCAGAAGTTTAATCTCAGACCTGCTACTAATTTCCTGGATGGCTTTTGGTCCATCCATTAATCTCTCTGTATCACCGTTCCCTTCTCTGGAGGAGATAGCAAGAATAATGGGATGTTTTATGCATTAACACATTTATGATCCTAATGTGCTCTGTAAAAGTATGGTTTTCTGGAAATGCTCCACGGTAGCAGGTAAATCAAAAGGAAACCAGTTTCTTTTTCTCTAACATGACATGTTGACGGGATCTATCTTTTCGTGACTTCCATATTTAGAAACTAGAACTGAGATGGATTGAAGAGCTGAGTGGTTTACTGTATGAAAAGTACTGTCTCACCAAATGCTCCATCCTGAGTTATCTAATAATAATCACAAAGGCACCTTAAAGTGAGGAAGAGTACATGAGGGGATTTTCTGGTACCAGGGCTAATAAAATTAAAACTTCGTACTTTCTCAAGAGGAACATTTTCATTATTCACTGGGAATGTGAAGCTGGGACTGGTCTCGTTAGGACTTTGGCTGGAAGCACTTAATTTTTTTTTATACAACAGAACACTTCGGTTATGAATTTCACAAATATTTTACTGCATCAGCATGACTTATACGAGACCAGGGAGGACAAAATAAACTTCCAAGATGTCATTCTGGATGAACTGCATTGCATATTCTCTGAGAAATGTCCTTGCCTATTTTGTCTCTATAAATTCTTCAGCCTCCTAGGAAGATATGTGAAAGCTCTAAGGAGAACTCAAATCATGTGTTCAATGACCTTGTGTAAGATAGAATTAAAATGTGGTTCAGTTATAAAATTGCAGTCTAGTCCAGTCTTATTTTCAAAAAGTAATTCTACCACTTAAATACATGGGCTTGTTTTTACTCTTTGGCATTTTCTTTACTGAGGGACTATTGTTTTTGACATTAGAACTGGAGAAACAAACCAAATCACCAAAATTAGTTCATTTTTAAAGAAATCAGAAAACTCTACAGGTTTTTTCCTTGTGAGGTAAAATTAGTGTCTGCCTTTTCAGTGTGCAGTTATATGAGAAAATATAATCTAAGATAAATCTGAAGAAAGCCTGAAGGAGATAAGTTGCCCTACAACAGGCCATTTTGCAAAGTGTTCACATTGTTCTTTCTCATATTGGAAAATAATCTTGATGGTCTCTACCAATAAAACTAGATATTACATGAGGGGTGATACACAATGTGAGACATACAGTAAATGCAAGAGCCTTTTTGAAGTTTAGCTTTGGGGTTTTCCCAATCTTTTTATCTACAAATCACTTATAATTAGTGTAGTCAAGTGTCTCAGATATGATACTAACATGAACTTATGCACAACAGACTATAAAACTTTCTGAGGAGACTCGGAATATGGCAGGAAACATACAGCTTAGATTCGTTTAACTGGATTTCCCATGCAACTTCCTAATTAACACTGCCCTCTTGTAAACTATTTCTGGTAATTGTGTTCCAAATTACTCAGATCTCATCAAAAATAATTAAAAATGCTAGATAACGTTTTTATTTAAAAATCATCATAAAATCTTTGAAGCACTAAAGAATAATTCCAGTGTATGAAGAAGCCAATATTCAGAAAGGTAGATAGAAACTGAAACCCTCAGTTGCTTGTACCCTTGAAATAATAGTCCGTTCATCACACTTGTATTTTGAGTCAATGACTCAGTGGAGTGGGATAGAAGTAAAGCCCCAAGACATGCTGAAGATTAAGAGTTTTACGGGATACCTTCCTTAATTCAGTGAAAACACAAAGAATTTTGTACTTAGGGCTGAACCAGAACTAAATCCATTCTCCTCCCCTTAACATTAGGGAGTGTAGAAAAGACTCTATCAGTGCTGAGCAGCACAGGAGAAGAAAAGGAAAGGAGGAAGGGGAAAAAAAATGCTATCCATGACATGGCTATTGACTGGTACAGAACTGTGTCCTGGACATACATAACCTATGCGAACCTAGAGTCTCAAGCCTTAATTGAAGGTAGTTTCTGTCTAGAGGTGTCCCAGATATCCGCCAGCAGTAAAGCCTGTATGGTAAACTACTCATCCTAGGGTGCAGATTGTTTTCCAAGGGCAATGATCAGAATGCACGCAAAGATAACTAGGCACCTAAGGAAACAAAAAAATGCATAAGAACCAGCAGAAACAACAGGGAGCAGCAGACATTGGGCAGTACAAGCATCAGCTTGTGGAATTACCTGGACCAGGTTATAACACACGCTTACAAAGTTTAACTACTCATGCTTTCAAAGTTTAAATGTTAAAAAGCTTAAAATATCTACAGGAAATAGGAAACCCTGAAAGGTAACAGTAAAGAGATTTAGGGTTTCAGGATCTTATAATGTAACCGAAACCTGAAAAAAAGTAGAAACTACATTACTTCTTATTCTCATCAGAGCTTCTTTCTCAATTTTGATCAGCAATGCAGTTCTCAATATGGTCACTCTCTTTGTAAACCTCAAGCAATCAGGTGATGGAGTAATAATTCCTTTATCCTGTCTGTAAGATAGTAACTCAGCAGCTCAATGAAAATAATTGTCATCCGTTCTCAGATAACACAAACCTCCAAAAATCCCAGAACAAACCTACCTCAGTTTATTGCTTTCCAGCGTATAGTAAGTAGTTATATAAATGATAGAGCTATATTGTTTTACGTTTCACCCCAACCCCGAAGGCTATTGCTTTCTCTTGTATGGATGAGACAGGCTTATAAGACTGTTGCTTCTACAAATCTCACTTGAAATTGCAAAGAAAGATTAAGGTTAAGTTCTGTACTTATGTCACTGAACAGTTCATCTTTTGAGAATTAACTGTCACTAGATATTTTTTGGACATCTATCTCAGAGTCTGTGTTTTGAGTATGTATATGCATGTATATGTATAAGTATATATGTATATCTGTGGCAAATGTGGTGTGTGTGTATGTGTATATGTAGTTATATATAGGAGTGACACATGATTGTGTATCAATATTCATATAATGGTATGTGTGTGTGTATGTGTACATGTGTGTTATGTGGTCTGTGTATGCTGGCACTCTTTATATTTCTGAAATGAGACTCAGTGCTTTGGGGTCATAAATCAGGACTTTCTTCTTTTTTTTAAGTTTTAGACTTACTGCTGACAGCCACTTGTAGCCAAATTTCCCCCAACACCCACACAGTGAAAGAACAGAGATCTGGACAGTTCAGGCTTATCAGAAATATGCTCTAACTTATTGAAAAAAATTCTTGAAATGAGCATGAGCCAAAGACTGGGGCTATTAAAATTGATGTCTACATAGTCCATTGGTATGATCTGATCCCAGAAATGACTGTGACAAGAATAATATAGACAACTCAGGAACTAGTGTAATGAGTCACACCATGTGTGTACTTGTGTGGTATGTGTCTGTGGTGGTGTGTGTGTTGTGTATATGCATATTTTGTGCATACACATAATATGGTGTGTTAGTGTGTGTGGTGTTGTATGTATGATGCTATATGCTGAGTGGTGGTGGTGTGTGTGTGTGGGGATTGTGTATGTATGTATGCTATATGGTGTGTGGTGGTGGTGGTGGTGTGTGTGTGTGTGTGTGTGTATGTGAGTGATATGGTACAAATATTACCTGCAATCTTTGGGCTGCACTAAGAAGTAATGTCTTTAGGGTTCCTGATATGCAGAATCCTTCAAAGTTCATTATTTCCTTCACTTTTAAACTGATTTCTGTCAACATAACAAATAATGCTGAGATTGCTTTCTTACATCATAAAGTCATTAGTGAGAAAAACAAACTTATAAGTAAAACAGAAAGCATTGGGACAACAGTGAGTGACTCAAAATAGCTAGAATTTTTAAAAATTGAATTTATTTTAAAAATACAATGTGATGCCTTTCAACAAAGGGTGTAAAGGGGCACTTTGTTAAAGGGTATTTTATATCTCCTCAATAGTGCTCTAAAGCTGGGATTTAGCAAGTTTCTGGCACATAGTGTCAGCTCAATAATTATTCCTTGATTAAATGAAGGAAGACATCATAGCAAAGCAATAAAGAGCATGAAACTGGGACTGGGGCTGAGACTCCTTGGTCTTAATACATGGGGCCCAAGTTCAATTCCTGGTCAGGTACCTAGACCCCACCTGCCACAACTAAAAATCCCATGTACCACAGTGAAAATTCTATGTGCTGCAACTATGAGCCAGTGCAGCCAAATAAATAATAAATAAAATAAATATTTTTTTAAAAGAGCATGGAGCAAATCTCAGACAAAGTTACTAAAGCTCCCTATCCCTCAGATTTCTTATCTGCAAAACTGGAATAAGAATAACGTTTACCTGATGCCGTCATGAGGGTTAGGAGTTCGCACAGTGAAAATTTTTAGTATGGTGTCTGACACATAGAAAGTACATTGTAATTGTAGCTAATGTTATGGTCAGGGTGATTGCTCACATTCTGTATAAATAGGAGACTAAAGCATCATGGATATTTTGACTTTCAGATCACACATCCAATCATGTTTTTGAGAAACGATCAGGTTGACTTCGATGTTATCATCGGGGTGGAATCTCTGCAGTTGGGAAAAGCATGGACGTTGTGTCCACCAGTTTGTATCAAATCCTGGGGTCTAAGGAGAGTTTCCTGGATAGCTCTCTTCAGGTTGTCTTCCCAAATGCTCCGCTCACCCACTGTGTGATGGGCTTCCCTAGTATCTGGGAAGAAAACAGCTTTTATCCGCCTGGAAGGAGTAGGTGTGACCTGAACAAATCAAGCTTGTGGCCGTCAGGTTCTCCGACGTAAGGATGATTCTTCCTCTCTGCCTAGCTGAGTCTAGCAGGCACGGAGCAAGCCGGGTCCTCGTAAGGGTAACACTCGGGCTCCGGGGTGGGGGGCAGTGCAGCTCCGGGCAGAGGAACACCAGACTTCCCTCGGCATCGCATTGGCCTCTGGCGGCCCCAGGCAGCTGACAGACGGCTCAATCATTTCCTCAGGGCCAGTGGGCTCCTGCGCCAGCTGGCTTTGACATTAGCGCGCAGGGCCTGACTGACAGGGGACTTGTCCTTGGCTGAGCCCTGGAGGCCCATGAGCGTCTATTCCAACTCCTCCTTTAGTCTGTTGATTTACTGTCCCCGTTGGCCAGTGGTTGATCCATTTTTCCTCTTTGTTGGCTCACAGGGCACCCCAGAAACCAGCCTCTGGTAATATATTTGGTTCTTGATTTCTGCACGAGCTGAGGAAGAAAAACAACCTAGTCGGTGCACCTGTTCGATTTTAACGCGCACGGGGCCCTTCAGCCAGGACGGTACGGGGAGACGGAGCCTGCGGGTCCCAGGCCCACATGCGGCTCACATTACTCTATCAGGATCCAAGTAGAAGCAGACTGAGGTCCCTTTGAAATATATTTGCTGTTTTATTTATGGCTCCTTTGGGGCCCTGCCGCCTCTAAGTCTGGTTTTGGCCGAGGCACTGCTGCGGATTATGATTCCAAATGGCAAACATCAGGGAGACGGCGATGGCCTAGAAGCAGCCAGTGGGTGCTGCAGGTGGGTGGGGGGCTTTGCTTGCGACCACTGCTGAGGCTTTAAGACCAAACCCTTTTCCACATTACCTAGTTTTGCACAGACACAAAAGGTGGGTCATGGGCGCTTGCCTGATGCTTAAGAGACAGTCCGTGGATCTGAAGGGGTCTTCTGCCTCTCCTAACCACTTTATAATCAGACATTCATGCAGGCTGGTGGGGCTGCCTGGAACGGATCTGCTCATGGGGTGTATTTCTTTTCTTCTCTAGACTGTGCTGTTGAAGGATTGAGGAATATTTGCCTGTGGCACATGGAGAAAACTGATATCTTGTACATGATGGTATATTTAAAATGGATAACCAGCAAGGACCTACTGTCTAGCACAGGGAACTCTGCTCAATGTTATATGGCAGCCTGGGTGGGAGGGGAGTTTGGGGGAACATGGATACATGTATATGTATGGCTGAGTCTCTGCTGTACACCTGAAACTATCACAAGGTTGCTAATTGGATACACTCCAGTACAAAATAAAAGTTTGAAAAGGAAAGGCAAACTGATATCTGACTTCCCTGGTTCAGGTATGGATTTTTAGGATTCCAAAATCTTTTTCTCTCACTACAGGGAGCTGTCGTAAACGTGGACCATTTTCAGTTTTAAGTGGGAAGCAGGTGAATGTGTATGAAAGTTGGTGTAGCATGTGATTTCTGGGTTGAATACTGACACCAGTAGTTCTCAAAGTGTGGTCCCAAGACCAACAGCATCAGCATCACCTGGAAACATGTTAGAAATTCAAATTCATGCCCCCTACCCCAGAAACCATTTTCAGTTTTAAGTGGGAAGCAGGTGAATGTGTATGAAAGTTGGTGTAGCATGTGATTTCTGGGTTGAATACTGACACCAGTAGTTCTCAAAGTGTGGTCCCAAGACCAACAGCATCAGCATCACCTGGAAACATGTTAGAAATTCAAATTCATGCCCCCTACCCCAGATCTACTGAAACAGAACTTTGGAGGTAGGGTCTGGTGGTCTGTTTTGCCAAGTCCTCCTTGGGATTCCCCCACACACCCAAGCTGAAGGACCCTTGTTCCACACCACCAATGTTTTCTTAATCATCTGTTGATTTTGATGGAAAAGGAGAACCTTAGCCAGAGAGGAAAAAGTGTCATCCTGGGGCTAGATGGGACTTTCAACCCAGGGATGACAACTGTGACCAGGACGTTAAAGAGGATTAAAATAACAGAAGCCCAGACTTTGCAAAATTACTCTTTGATCCAGGCAAACCAAAGGTGTTACTTTCTCCATTTATAAAAAATAACAACAGCTACACATCTATCTTCTCCACACTTTTAGGGAACTCTACAAGACTCACCTTTGAGATCTATCCTGTAGGTGATGTTTCTCAAATGAAACAATAAGGATAGTAAAGCATTCTTGAGGCTGGTCCCAGAGCATGGATCTAGAAGGCAAAGCAGGAGAGGGTGCTTTAAATCAAAGGAGACATGCTGTCATAACCACTGCAAGTTACCTTCTAAGCTGTTGCAGTGTTTACACCCCAATGTAAAGCTGGTTGTAGCAGCTTGTCAAAACAAAATAAAGCCACCTTAATTGTTGACAAGTCTTTCAACAGTGGCAGATGTTGTGGAAGTGGGCATTAAGAAATTTGAACAGGATATCTTATTACATACAGAAGTTCTCAGCCCCCGGGAGTCTGCTTTATAACTTGGGATTACTTTATTCACTGGGTCTTTAATGGGGAATTGGGACAAGAGGATCTATGAGTTTCTTTGACAGTGGGTAACTATCTGCTTCATTCTAGAGTTTCTCAGCCAGTTCATTGCAGAAAAATGATCTTCTTGTGTGAGAGATAAGTCTCTTTACTCAGCTGAAAATGCAAAATTGCCTCTTTTTTTTTGCAGAATATTAAATTTAGGTCCTGCTGATTTCAATAAATATTTATGAGAAATAGATTCACAAGTAGTCCTGGATACCAGTGTCATCTTAATGATAGTTTTATAACAGCACAGTCATTATAGAGGACAGTAAGTCCCCTACGTATGAACAAGTTCCATTCCAAGAGTGTGTTCTGAAGTCCAGTTTGTTAAGTCCAACAAAGTTAGCCTAGGTACCCAACTAACACAATTGACTCTATAGTACTATGAAAGTTGCTCAGTTGTGTGTAGCCCGCCAGGATCCCCTTTCCATTGAATTCTCCAGGCAAGAATACTGCAGTGGGTTGTCATTCCCTTCTCTAGAGGATCTTCCCAACCCAGGGGTTGAGGCTGGGTCTCATGCATTGCAAGCAGATTCTTTACCATCTAAGCCACTAGGGAAGCCCTACTGTACTGTGATAAGTTAATAATGCTTTTCACACAAATAATACATTAAAAACAAACACAAAAAGGAAACAGTTTTAATCTTATAGCACAGTATCTTGAAACTTACAGTAGTATAGTACAACAGCTGGCATACAGGTGCTGGCATCAAGTGAACAAACAAGAAGAGTTGGAGTCCTGCTGACGGGAGGAGGAAGGGGAGCTGAGAGATGGTAGACCTGAAGGGTCGTCAGCAATAGGAGACAGAGGGCAAGCTGCAGTTTCCCTCATGCCTGCCATTGATGGAATGAATGTTCGCATCTTTGAAAGTTCACAACTTGATGTTTCATGTGTAGGGGACTTACTGTATCCTAAAGAAGGGTGTGCTTACAAGAGGTGCTTTGATCAGAAGCCAACACTATGTGTGACACAATAGAGGAATTAGGCTAAGAAGAGGCAAGGTTTTTCTCTGGGGCAGCTCTGCCAAGTCAAGCTTCCTCTCACGCTTTAGGGGGAAGGGTGTGAAAGGCATCTGCTGAGGTCTTCCCTTTGGGTGTCTATACAATGGCCTGCAGGCACTAATCAACACACCTGCAACATCTTGTCAATGCACACACCCCGACAACTTTTAATAATCTCCAGCTGAAATGATCCTAGGTCCTGGGAGAATGCTGCCCCCTTAACATCTGGGACGAATCTCCATAGTAACACCGGATCCAAAGACTCACCCTCAGGAAACTGCCAGGTTTTTAGTACATTCTTGGGAGGCTCTGGTCTTCTTTGCCAGAGTTTAATATTGATTCCACAAACCTTGGTATTCCAAATTCAGGCTTAGTCTTTTGATTCTCCATATGCAGATTGCCCAACCATGGTGCACAGTCATCCTGTGAGATTCAGTTATGAAAACTAAAGCCCCTATTAAGGACATCAGCATGAAAAACAAACCAAAAAAAAGAGTTGCTCCTGAAATCATGCAGGAGAAAGAAAGAGAGAAAGAAGAAAGGAAAAGAGAAAGAAAGGAAGGATGGAAGGAGAGGGAGAGGAAAAGCAAGAAAATAAGGAAGGAAGATAAAGAAAAATGGAACCATGCAATTCAGGATTAGTGGGCAAGTGTAACTGGACAGTTTTTACATCTTTTATTAGGCCCAGAAGGAAACCTCTTTAAATATTCTGTTTCATTCTGAGTCTGCCTGTGATGAGTGCCTACTGAGAAGTTGTCAGTGTTAGTGTGAGTACAGATAATTCAGGGGAAAAGTCAGGTCTGCTGGTCTAATGTTGTTACTTGTATTATTTCCTGGACCCACAGTAACAAATTACCACAAACTGTGTGCCTCAAATACAGAAGTTTACTATCTGCAGTTAGTATTTACAGTTCTGGAGACTAAGAATCTGAGGTCAAGGTGCCAGCTAGGCTGATTCATTCTGAAGGCTGTGATGGAGCATCTGCTTAACTGTTCTCTCCCAGCTTCTGCTGGTTTGTTGGCAATCTACTGTGTTCCTTGGCTTGTAGATGCATCACCCCAAACTCTAAAGTCTAGTTTACATGGTGTCCTCTGTGTGAGTGTGCCTGTTTAGTGTTCAAATGTTCCATGGATTAGGGCCCAAGCCAATGACCTAATTTTAACTTGATCAACTCTTTAAAGACTTATCTCCAAATAAGGTAATATTCTGAGATACTGAGGGTTAGCGCATTAACATATACATTTGGTGGGATGCAATTTACCCCATAACATTATCTTTTCATGTCGTCCTGGGTAAAATGTAATAGTCTCACTGTCTGTCTCTGATCAATCTGAGTGTCTGTTGGGAAACAGTTCTCTCTCCCTTAGGTTTAAGATGGACTGAACTAGTAAAACACTATATTTTTCAAAGACTGGTCAAGCATCTCCTTTCCCAGATGCTCTTCTGCAGTATGGCACTGCCACTTTCCATTAAAACAAGGAATCTAATTACCCCACTGTCAATCATCGCTTTTCTCTGTGACTCAATAGATTGCAGCAGGAACATTGCTATGAAACTCCTGAGGTTAACTTCCATAAGGAGTTTTGCAACTTCCACCTGTACCTCTTGGTAGCTTGGATTTCCTCTTCTTATGAGGAAGACCAGGGCTCCAATGGGAGGTGCATGTGAAGGGAAACCAAAGGTTCTTGAGCTGCACTTCCAGTTGACAAACACTGTCAGCGCCAACCATCTCAGGGAACGATGTTGTATGCCTGGCCCAACAGAGCTTTCAGGTTGCAGTCCCAGCTGACATTTGGCTCAACCAACACTAGGAGAGATGCCAGAGAACAGCCATGGAGCTGAGTCCCAGTCAAACTGGAGAACTTCTAAGCAATAGTGTTCAATTTTTGTTTCAAGCTATGATGTTTTGGGGGTTGTTTGTTACATAGCAATCAACATTTGGTCCTGGTACTTGAAGAGAGAGGGAAAGCATTTCAATACTTCCTGGTTTAAAAGACAATTAGGATATGATCATTTGCATTGCTAAAACGTTTCTAATGTTACCAAAGGATTTGCTACTGGCTTTTGAAGTAAGTCTTCTTAGTACATATAAAGTGAATAAAAGATAATTGTACAAATGTGCACGGATCACTCTATGGTAATATATATTTTGGTAGGATTAACACTTAAATATTTTATGTGAAATTGTATTCATTTGTTTCTCATAAATGACAGTAGAGGTCTAAGCCTAAATCCCTGAAAACCTTGGATTCAAGGTTTGAAATCCAGTCCAGAAAGTGTACCCACATTTCTTAAAATCAGGAATGGAAAGTTTCTCTCTATTTTTTAAAATTTTAAGATCTGCTTTGTAAAGGAATAATAGATTCAATATTTTTAAAAAGTAACAATTTTAACTATAAAAAGGAAAGATATATGAATTAAAATACATGAATATATATTTTTGTGTGTCCTCAATAATTAAATAAGGAGAGAGAGAAAGAATTAAGGAAAAGTTGGGAGGAGGGGCTCTGGTGTGCGATCCCTCTGACTTTTATCAAAGTCGAGACATTTGGGATGGAATTAAGCACTACACAACTCTAAAATGCCATTTTGGTATTTGGTGTCCTAAGGAGGCAGAGATTCATGGCATACATTTACGGAGGAAATCCTGATACAGGATTTCTAAATTCCTGAGCTGTGTGGTGGGAGGAATTATTAGGTAATTTATACTTTAGATATAGAACATTAATCTCAGTTTCACAGCAGGCTTAGTGAAATAGTAATCCTTTTTTTTTCCAATGAAGAGGGATTTAATTTATAATTTTTCTGCCAGGAGCATTAAAAAAGTGATATGTAATCATCGAATTATGTGTCTAGAAATGATTGTTAATATAATGCAGTCCATCTCCTGCACTGAGTTATTCAGTTGATTACGATTTAGTCTCTTTAGCCTTAAGGTTTCCTAACAAAACTCATCATAGGATATTTTCATAGTTTTGTGTAAAGGAGAGGAGAAAGAGCAAGGGGAGGAGGGTGAAGGAAGAGTAAAGAAAGCATAAAAAGAGGGGCAGAGAGAGGACAGATTTCATAATTGTCAGCAATTTTGTAAATAGCAAAGCCCATGACTAGAATATATAATTCTGAATTTAGTCTTTGCATGTTCACTTCAGTTCAGTTCAGTCACTCAGTCGTGTCCAACTCTTTGCGACCCCATGAATCGCAGCATGCCAGGCCTTCCTGTTCATCACCATCTCCCAGAGTTCACTCAGACTCACGTCCATCAAGTCCGTGATGCCATCCAGCCATCTCATCCTTGGTCGTCCCCTTTTCCTCTTGCCCCTAATCCCTCCCAGCATCAGAGTCTTTTCCAATGAGTCAACTCTTCGCATGAGATAGCCAAAGTACTGTAGTTTCAGCTTTAGCATCATTCCTTCCAAAGAAATCCCAGGGCTGATCTCCTTCAGAATGGATTGGTTGGATCTCCTTGCAGTCCAAGGGACTCTCAAGAGTCTTCTCCAACACCACAGTTCAAAAGCATCAATTCTTCGGCGCTCAGCTTTCTTCACAGTGCAACTTTCACATCCATACATGACCACAGGAAAAACCATAGCCTTGACTAGACAGACCTTAGTCGGCAAAGTAATGTCTCTGCTTTTGAATATACTATCTAGGTTGGTCATAACTTTTCTTCCAAGGAGTAAGCGTCTTCTAATTTCATGGCTGCAGTCACCATCTGCAGTGATTTTGGAGCCCCCAAAA